>SRPP01000107.1:0-63166 GCA_018360055.1 Claviceps monticola
CTTCTTCTTCTTCTTCTTCTTCTTCTTCTTCTTCTTCTTCTTCTTCTTCTTCTTCTTCTTCTTCTTCTTCTTCTTCTTCTTCTTCTTCTTCTTCTTCTTCTTCATCATCATCATTTTCTACTGCTTCTTTTTTTCTCGCTTTCTTTCCTTGTTGGATGGGTACGAAGCGACAACATTGATCGGCATAATGAGCAGTAACTCTGTACCTGTACATATATTATATTCATGAAAATTGGGTCGCATGGGCAATGCATAGGGTGCGGCCTGTAGCGTTCTGATAGCATGGCATTGCCGGCGCTGGCCTTTTGAGCCCTACGGTTATGCGGGTATTCCGAGTTTCGTTTCACCACTAGATCTCTTTGTACATAACGAATTCATGCTTTAAAAACAATGTTGAATGCGTTGGCTTGTAGCACACACGCTCATTGTGCGGTATGAATCGATGCATGAATCTGTTGTACGGGTTGGAGTGTGGACTGCTTCCCAGGGCCGTAGTCACTTACGCGTGATACGACCTTCATCTTTCATGTTGGTCCTCTGGCTTATGAGAGGTACCAGACCCATCCATACTGCCCGCGATCACCGGCATGCTAGCAGTACGAAAGGCCAGTGCAATACCACTGCAAAGTTCACGGAGAGAATGCCAAGAAGCCGTCGTCGTTTTCTATTTGTGACTGATTACGAGCAGATGTGTCGAATTCCTACAAGCATAAACTGATGTGCATGAGACACGACGCGATGTGATCCTTTTCCGACCCGTTCTGTGTGTAAGGCTGCTGCCGCCGACTACTCACAGTGTGCATGTAAGTCTGTATTGGGAGTCTGGGACTTGGGTGTATGCCCTGCGCGGGTATGCCTTTCCGACATGTGTATGCACCCAAAAGAAGGATGAGTCTCTGCACACTTAGTTATGGACTGGGTGCTCATATTCAAGTCAAGCAGGAGGAAAAAACGGTTCCTTGCTAACTGTTGGTATCGGGGTATCGGTTGGTGAACCAGCCAACCACATACATAGTTACGACCTAAGAGACGAAATTGAGGGCAAATTTATACTGTGATGGTTTATTGTTATTATTCAATACACTATCTGAGCTGGCATAGGCTGCCCAGTTCTAGAACTTCTACTCCGTACATGGTGAATAAATAGGGGGAAAACCCCTAGTATGATGTTTATTGTTGTAAAGTACGTTAGGTACACAGCTACTTGTCATGGCATTGGAATTCTTAGAGCAACGATATAAAAAGGGGTAGTGCCGTAGCCTCTGAGATATGGATCGTGTCTGCGGCTGTTGATCATCAGCCGCTTTAAGTGAGCGGGTAACTACAGGGCGGCGAGGGCCTCCGATAGGTATATCCGGCGCGGCGTCTGGAAAGTATGATGGAGACTAGAACTTCGACACCTTGGACACCTTCGAGCGCTTTGTCCCAATCTTTGCACTATTAGGACATAGTGGCTGTGTAGCCAACTACACGGCTCTTGTGTCCTCCAGGCTTCGAAAGTATCATGAACGTTGTTTAGATATCCTTCCAGTTTCGCTACGTGTATAGATAGACCCGAGACAAGATTTTTCAGTAGTAACAAAAATCTCTAGCTCCCCAAGCTTCTTCTTTCTTGTACCCCGCCCGCACAGGAATAAAGTGCAAGCAAGGAAGGCAATCCCCCAAGTACCCTTCCAACGCAGCACGGATGACCCAATCCTCGGCCCTCGAGCGTTGCAGTCATAGCCGGACGTCCGTCCTTCCAAGTGTCTCAAGAGCGGCATGCCCAATTTTCCGATCAATGATGTATAAACAAACGCATCAGCTTCCTTGCTCAGCTGGCAGGACGAACCTCTTTCCAGCCTCCACTGACCGTATTCCGGAGCCTACAACGACGGCACCGCTGAGATGTCGGTGCAAAATACCTCTCCAATGAGCGGACTGATCCAATGGACAAAGAAGAGCTCTCCCCAGGCTCTCAGACCCAACCGCTAGTTAAGCTTCACCGATACCCTCATGCGGCTGCGGAGCCGACAAGAACGTCTGACCCGACTCCTCTGTCGCAAGTCCATGGTCTGAGACTGCGTCCTTCTTAGCCCTAGAGCCTCGAGGAGTCTGGCACTGCTTTTCAACACGCAGACGATGCCTATCATTGTATATATCCTTGACGCGAAAAAACGCGGGCCCCTCCGATCTCTCCTTAATCGCCGCAGCCATCTCCCGCGCAGGAAGGGACCCTAACTCGAATAGCTCCGACGCGAGCGCTCTTTGGCCTTCCGTCCGGCGACGATGGATACTATGCGCAGAGGGATCATGACTTCGCGGGTGGTTGTGAACGCCCGAGGCCTTGTAGGTCCACTGCCAGTTATTCCTCTTTGTGGCGGAGGCGCAGACTCGGACAGGACAGTCGGTCTTCTGGGTCGATGTTTGGCGATGGCCTAAACCTCGGGAGGGTCTGGAGCCTCCGCGATCGCAGAGGAGGAGCCAGTGGGTGGCTATTTTGGTGCCGTTGAATTCGCGGCGGTTGGAGCCAGATTTTTTGACAAAGGCTGCGCCGTTGGCGCGGGCCCAGGATTGGAGAAAGTTGAAGAGGTCGTCGAAGGAGTTGTACATGACTGAGGGTGGGATGGGCGGGATTTCAGTGTCCCCAGGGTCGGGGGAGTGGTCTGGGAAACCATGGTCTTCAGGCGCGGAGCTGGGGTCATCGTCGTTGACGATCGCGAGAGCGTTGAGAGGTCCTAGCGCTGAGTGGTCATTGTGTGTGGGAATGTGCGATGGTGTAAAGGATCTGAGGCCCGCGGCGAGGTTCGCGACTTGTTGCTGGAGCGCGCCAATCTGATTTTCGTGGTTTATGGCGGCGGCAGCCCTTTCTCGTTCGAGGCGCAGGATTTGGTCCTGAAAGACCTGCAGCTGGTTCAAGATTTGTTGGAGGGCGGCTGGGGGGCAGCCATTCTCCATGTGACTGTCCATGGCGATGGCTTTTCTATCCGTTCCGATGAGGCTGGTCTTTTATCAATTTGTTGTTGACTTGCCTAGGTTGTGACTTGCAGACTAGCCACGGAGGGAAAGTTGCTATTCTGTGCGTGATCACGTGCCCCTTAGCTCTGGGGCCCCAGCCACCCGCGGGGCCACGGAAGAGGGGAGCAACAAGTAAATTAGTCTGAAATCCAACATGCCACAAACTGCCAGGCGAGACTCGACTCTACTCGACCGTCCTACAGAGGGAGGTGTTGATTGAAGTCTCCCACAAAAAAAAAAAACTGCTTCTACCCCGTGCCGGCATCGACATCAACTCCTTGATGGGAATCGTCCATTGTCCCCCGTACGTTGGAGAGTAGACTGGGAAAATATCCACCCCTTCCTTCCGGTCCACGTCCCAGGCTCGTGTCGCCTGTGAATGTAGACGGCATTCTGCCCCGTACGGTATTTCATCTCCGTTGTTAACTTCTTGAATCGGGATCACGTCGAGCTCGACGTCGAAGTTCAGCACTAAGCCGATCAATTGCGTTCTCTTCCTCGTGTTCCAATATAGGACTCGGATCATCAGTTTGAGAGTTGAGTGTTCGCCGGCGTGGCGGATGCACTCGCGGAGGCACTCGCGGAGGCAAGGGGTCGGCTGAATACGGTACGAGTGCGCTTCCGTGGAGACGCTTCAGGGGAGAGGTTGTCTCCGGCGTTTCTTCTTCCTCCGATGAATGGGTCGTCATCTTTCTCGAAATTGCTGAATTCCCGTGGTCGGTTGGGGTAGCTCGATCTCGCTTGTGTCCATTTCCATTGTGTGTTGGCCACAGAACAGAGTCTGGAGTCCTGGACCATGCCGGGTGAGCCCCGGAACAGTTGGGGCACTTCTCCCGAATCATTCCCCGGAGTGCTGGGCATTCCTGTTCTTTCGAGTGTTTGGCGGTCGGTGACGGTGCATAATGCGGCGATGTGTCCGAATTTATGGCAGTCAAAGCACTGTCGTGGGCGTATCGCCTCGTTAAGAAAAGGTTCAGACTCGAACATCTCCGCGTTGTATATAACGCCCGGACGGCGCAGTCGGTTGGCCACGTCCATGCTGTCGACGCCGATGAGTCCCGAGGCTGACACCCAATGGACACAGGCTAGAGCGGCGTACCCGAACCGACCGCAGGATTCCACCAATACCCAGGAAGATGATGACCCTTTCACCGGAGGATGAAGAAACGCCGGAGACAATCTCTCCCTCGAAGCGTCTCCACGGAAGCGCACTCCCTCCGTTTTCAGCCGACCCTTAGTCTTCGCGAGTGCATCCGCCACGCCGATGAACACCCAACTCTCAAACAATTGATCCGGATTCAATACTGGAACACGAGTAAGAGAGAGCAATGAATTGACATAGTGCTGATTCTAGACGTGATCGCAATCCAATAAGTTAACAACGGAGACAAGATACTCCCCCACTCCAGTCTGGGTTTCTACCAGCTGGCAGTGTACGGGCAATCAATCCATATCCGCAGGCGATACGGGCCCGAGACGTGGACCGGAAAAGAAGGGAGTGGACTGGTGCGCGGTAGAGGTGCACATGATAGGAACATCCTCAGTTTATTCTCCAAGGTACCAAGGACAATGGGTGACCCCTATCAAGAAGCTTATGACGATGCCGGTACGACGTAAGAGCGTATTCGTAGGAGGTCTCAGTCAACACCACCTATTGTGGGACGGGTACGATCGAGTATCACCTGCCAGTTCTGAGATATTGAAATTCATTCAGCGATGGCGTCTAAGCCTCGCTACCCCTGGGGAGATGTCACATGGAGCAGTCAAGGGAAGTGCAATAGCACGATGTACTACGCCACCTCCCTTGGCTGCTCCATGTGAACCTCCCTCTAGGAGTAGCGAGGCTTAACTCAGGAGACTTGACAGTGGAATTCGTAGGAGGTGCTGACCTGGCCGGGTCGGATTACGTCCCGCAACGCATCAGTATCTACACCGACTCGGATACACAGCACCGAGAAGACAGATGCAGGATGGGAAAGCTGAACAAGGACATGTCCCGAGCAGAGGCAGCTATGTATGCGGTTTCACTCTCAAGTTTCATCAACCGCCTGACTACACTGGCTGAGACAGACGAGTACGCTCTTAGATTACTATCGAACTCCAGGATATTGCCAACCTCATAGCTCCAAAAAGACCCCAACCAGGGACAAGAACTCCAAGAACCCGATCGTCGTGGAATGTGACAGTCCGGGAAGCGGTCAAGACGCCCGAAGAGCCCAGAGATGTTGGAGAACACAAAGAACGGGGGGGCATTGGCGCCTAGCTTGCGAAGCGGAGGATACTCAGGTCCGCGTGGTACGGGAGGAGAAACGTAGCACGTGGAGAAAGGTAGTTTCGAAAACAACGACTGGGGGAAAAGGACTATAGGCTCTCCAATGCCGGGCGCGGCTCCGCAGTGGAATGCCATCCAAGATGAAATAAAAAAGAAGAGCGAGCTAATACCCTTCACCCGTCGACACCGAGCCATCACCACTCACTTCCGATTAGGCACAGCAACGATTCAACCGAAACAATCTGCCCGTTTCCTTAGCTTTTGGGTCCACAGGAACCTCTGATGGAGAAAAATAGATACGGTACTGGGCTGTATGAACAGTGATCGCATTGGTAGTAGTCGGAGGAGGTGAGTGGTGGCAGAGTTGGCGGCAGCCGCCGCCTTGCTCCCCGCGAATCTGAGCGAAGCGGCGCGGGAGCAGCACAATGAGCGAGCCTCTTCTGTACGGGATCCGCGAGGATATCATGGACAAATATCCACTTCTGACTGGGTGTTAGGCTGGCTTCCGAGGCTCATTATTTCGAGACCGGTGAAGTCCGCGGTTGGGTTGCCACTGCGTTCATTGGCTTAGGTATCTTGACACTCTGTGTGCCGATAATACCACAGTCGCTGTGGCCATGCTGGAGCTCCCAGCTACGACAGCGACCTAAAGAACCATTCACAGAGTTTTTGGTCCGTTGTGAGGCGCAGGCTGCGAAGGTAGACAGGTTAAACGTGGCCGACCGCGACAAGATTAAGCTTCTGCAGATGGCTCTGCACACCGATTTCGACGCACGTTGCCGCATGGCCAATATTCCCGAGGACAATTACTTCTAGGCGATTGCCGCCTACAAAGAGGTGGCAGCACGGGCATTGGAGCTCTGCTCCAATCTACGTCGCATGCCCCTACTTTTCACCGGGGCTTCGACTGCCCAGGACTTCGAGGGAGATATATACGGTGATGACGGGAGTAGCTAGCGCGGGGAAGGGGAAGAAGGCGAGGCAGGCAGGGGCAAGGCGAAGGTTCACGCGACGTGGGTGTCCGTCGTTCATAGGTACCTAGTGATCAATAGAGCGTCCTTTTGCCTCTCCGCCCATACGATCAGTCACGATCATCTGCAGCGGTCATGTTTCGTGACTGAGGACAACCTGGTCGCTCCGACTCGCAGCGGTGGCGCCCCTGGGCCTCGAACGCCATGGCCTACCTGAATACTAATTCCACTGAGTATACAATCTGGAAAGAATTAGGATGACAAGACCTGGAAGCCCATCGACTTCTCCTCCAAATCCTTGACGCCTGCCGAGCAGTCTTATCCGATTCAGGACCAAGAAATTCCAGCTCTCACCGATTTTCGTTGTCCAATATGTCCACGTCTGCGACAATTGATCGGATAGTTGTTGGAGACTGAATTGAGTATCTACGTAGACTATGTAATGATACTCAGTTAGTCTTAGTAGATACTTAATTCATTCTTCAAAATTCATGTGATCAGTTGTTGCAGATGTGGACCTATTGGACGCCGAGAGCTGGATTTTTCGCACCTATTTTCCCGTTCTCGAGTTGGGGTCCTGTACTCGGGAAGTCGCCTTTTTTTTAGTTTTCACCCACGAATTGTCTACACTCTTCGTTAAGAGAGCTTCACTCGTCCGGCTCCTGTGCCCACTTTGACCAGTCGTTACATTTGCTTGCCTCCACATCATCATACCCATTCTATGTGCTCTCCTCAATAGTTAAGTGACACGCATCTCAAGACCACATAGCCAATAGTACTACATATGTACTCTGTACATACTATACTAAACAGTGGCCCCGCGGAAATAACGCAAAACCTCCTCCACTTGTCGTCGTGACGCGTCAATTTAGCTTTATCCAGGAACCAAACCATCACCTTCGAGCAGCCATGTCACATGTGACGACGCCACCACGCCCTTTGAAGCCATTCCAAAAATTTCGACGGCACGCAGTAACTACATAGCAATCACTTGTGGTCAGCCTTTCCAGCAGGCAAACCCGCCACCCAGATCGCTGATCATGGGGCAATTCTCCCAAGCCCTATTTGTGGCATTAAAAGAAGGTTCACTAACCACGAGTTGTAGATCTGACACGATTAAACTCAGGGTCAGGGGGCTAAGAAAGCGCCAGTCCTGACTCCCGAGTCAACCGGGCTTGCCTGGATTTGGCATACTACGGGATTGTATGGTTAGCCGGAGCGGCAGACGAGATGCTGCGGTATTCCTCATTGCAGATTTTGACAATCTCACGTGGCGCATCAGGTTTAAGCATGTCCTTTCCGGTACTATATATATCTTGACACAGAGGCCGACAAGAAAGTTTTGTTCATTGTTCATATTTCGGGTCTGCTCCAGTCTTGGCTATTGAACAACTCAGGAATTGTCCCGTAACTCGTTGCGAAACAGTTGTGAGCACAACACGGCTTTTTTTTATTCAGAAGACGTCGGTGAGTTGTTCCCGGGGGTGTGTTCCATTGCGAACGATGGTTTGTTCATGCAACAAAGAATCCAAGGGGTCAGAGGCTAGAGCAAAGAACATCTCCGACACCCGGATCAGAGGTCACTTCTAACGAAAATCTTGATGTATATAGAAAATTCACGGGGACTCGAAGGAAGAATCATTGAGAGCCAAAATCTATTCTTATTTTTTGGATCGAAATATCCTCATCAACTTTCAAGTCCCGACTCCCCATATTGAGGCACTTGCCAGAAAAATCGACTCCTATCGCTTGACGCATCGATCGGCGCGGGCCCTCACAAACTTCCTGTGGCGTCATGTCTCCATACCGGAATTCGAAGATTGAGTCTACGATGGCTGATTTTATTCAGTCAGGCCGCCAGTTGTATGAGTTGTATGCGGCTAGTCAAGATAAGACCGAGAACCACAAGCGTGCATTGTCACTCTTCACCCGCGTGAGTTGTCACGGTAGCACTTGAGAACATCTGAATAAGTACTCGTCTGACATTTCCCTTCCCTTGATCAACAGGCTATGAGAAGCTGCCCCTGTGCCAGAGGCCTCAAACGAGGCCGATGCACTTGCAAAGATTTTGAGAAGGTCGCGAGTCAACAGAACTCTATTTACAAAGAAGCAATGTATACCTGTCATTGCGACGTTGGCAGAATCTTCAGCAAGTGCGACAATCTGCATCACATCGAGGCCTTGGACCTCCGCGCTGCAACGTTTGTGGCCATGGGTCTACTCGGCCATGCGATGAAGGATGCCGAATGGATTCTGGAATTGGCTCCTCAACTTCCAGATGTAAGTTGTCCTGCTGTGAACCATACGAAGCCCCTTTCAGGCCTGCACATTGTGGCTAATCAGTCCCGACACTAGGGATACCTTCGTCTGGGGAACATTGCACATCTGCAAGAGAAGGATGATTTTGCCTGGAAGATGTATACTTCTGGGATCGAGGCAAATCAGAATACCACTGTAGAGTCGTCGCCCAAATTGCTGGTAAGATGGTGTGATCTTCGACCCAAGCGTATCATGACGCGTTAAAGTTTAGTCTCTAACCAGTCGAGGATCAAGCAACTTTACGGTGCACGCAAGCCTCTTAACCGGCTCTTCTTCAGACAAAATCCGTTGTACCTGCCTGCCGAGATTGTCACGCAAATATTCTCGTGGCTGGCATGTGATGAATTGCTGTTTGTTCATTTTCCCTTTCCCTGTCCCTGTCCCTGTTCTAGTATGGGGCACAGACTCATAACAAAGCTCCTTGGCTAATACGAATCTTCAATCTACGATGCATGGCACAGTCACTGCTTGCACGTTTCAAAGCAGTGGACACACACGCCCGGTTATGGAGGGACATGACATTTTCAGAATGGGGAGTCGCACCAAGCACCGATGAATTGAGGAAGATGCTGTCTTGGGCAGGAGATGGAGGTGCCAGAAAGATTGTGACACAAAATAGTCTGACGCTCACTGATTCAATCTTCACGCTGCTGCTCGAAGCATCCCCCAGTGTGGAACATTTGGAGTTTGTGGATCTACCAGTGAACTTGTCCTTTCTTTTGAATCGGACGACATGGAACCGGCTCAGGTATTTCTCTTTCCGGAAGAGCCTCCTCGCACTCCACGATCAGATTACAGCAGACCGTGTCTGCGAGCTTCCTCATTCGTTCCTTCAGAACGCTGGCAGCTCTTTGGAGCATCTTGAAGTGATGGGAATTCCAGCGCAATGGTACCACAAGGTGCCACTAATACCTCATCTTCCCAATTTGAAGATACTACGCATGAGTGGGACTATAGGCATGAACATCCCGTTCCCTGTGGTTTGTCCCCCCCCCTCTGAGAGATCCCCAGTGACGCGTGAGAGCAAAAAGACTAACTCATTGAGTCGTGGTAGTACCCTCTCTCCATCGCCTTTCCAAGACTGGAACAGCTTTCTATCGGGCCCGATGTACCGCGTCTCGACCCCACACCCCTGTCCATATGGCGAGAAAGACGGCAAGATATATGGCCACACCTAAAAGTGCTCATATTCAATTTGAAATGGTCAGATTCACAACATCGTGTAGACGACACACGTTTGATGCTACAGTCTCTGATGTGTCTCAACCATGGCAAACCACTTCAACATATTCGTTTCGATTTCAACATCTTCTACTACATGTTGAATAGCATTCCCCATATTGTCGACTCTCTCTTCCCTGATTTCGACGACAATCGGGCTTTGGATATCCAAAATTTGCGCTCTTTCAACTCGAATATGTTCTGCTTTTCACCCAAAGGAGCCCGAACCTTGTTGTCGAACGCGATGCAGACTAAACGATTGTGACATCTTTCGGCATCACCTTTCCGAATCACACTGGCGATAAGCGCCCTATATCATGGGATCTTTCTCATTTGAGGAGCTACGAATGGGCCCGCGGCGCTTCCTCCATTCAAGCGATGGGGCTCTATCAATTCCACCTCTGGCGCTACTCCGAAGACTACGAGCATCATCCCCTGGTGGAATTCGTTGCCACGTTTCCTAACCTACGGACGTTGAGCATTTGTAGCCCATATTACGATTGGGAAAAGCCCGAGCTGGCGAGGTTGGTGGGTATGATTCTCAGGGTTACGCAACTGGAGACCATTTTCTTGGAAAAAGTCCATCATAACGCCTTCGCTCAGCTGAGGCAGGCGGCACAACAACGGGTCGTGCGTTTGATGGATATTCTTCATTCAACGCAGTACCAGTGGCCGGTACGGTTGGAGGCGTAGGAGGCGTAGGAGGCGAAGATGATCCGGGACAGAGAGGCAGCCATTCATTGTTGGAGGCGCCGTAGATTGGTTTGCAGCGATTCGAGACGTTGCGTCGATGGCATATGCGATCGATTTGGAAGATTGGGCATCCATCGTCGTGAAGCTGTACAAGACTATCCATCGCAGATGACGGGTTGTGACAGCATACGCGAGCGATCAGGCGGGACGAGAAGACCCGTTGCTGACATTTCAACTTTTGACATTCTTTTTTCCATATGAGCATTGCTATTCATACCACGCCATATTTCTATCCATACCACCTAACTACCTCATACATATGTACCTACGAAGCTTCCATATTCATTCACAATTTCACATTTGCCTCGTCCCACCGCCACATAGCAGCGGCCACAGACGCATACATTCACGACCGCCGTGTTGCAACTGGCTCTTAATAAATGGCAACTGTGTGGCTTGTCACGACCTGTACGGGCAGGGAGTAGCAAAGCACTACCACTAGATAACCTCGATCAAGCTGCAGACATGCAACTTGGTCACTTGACCTTTTGTTGGGCGGAACGGGCTGTTATGCGTTTCTCACACGGCTTAGTTATTCTCATCCGCGACCAGGACAACTTACAAGTCCCATAGACGGCCTTCAAAATCGTGCCGACACATCATTTCTTCACTCCGTGCCTTGGAGGCCTTCGATCCTGAGCCCACGATGATTGATTGATCTGGTCCAATCTGTCCACCAAGCTCACGCGGACGCGATCAAGAACCAAGAGCAAGCGTTGGAACTCCTCACCAGTGAGTCACCCACCAGGGTGTGTCGTCGTGACAGTCTCCGATACTGTTTGGGAAAAGAAAAAAAAAAGAAAAACTATGTACCCGCTGACAACAACAATAACTTGTCGTTGGATTTTTGGCCTCGAACAAGTGTCCCTGCGCCAAGGGCCGTCCAACGGCGTAGATGCACCTGCAAGAACTATGAACAGGTTGCTCGCTACCTAAGGGGGATCGGTTCTCAAAGAAGAGATGTCTGCTTTTCATTGGTCGTTGCGAATGAATGGGTGACGATGACAAGAATGACGAAGCGAAGAGATGACCATTGGCACCTAAGGAGGTGAAAACCATGTCTTTGGCTTTTGGCTGAACACTCTCTTTGTAGGTAGGTAGGTAGCGTGCTCACGAGCCACGTAGGAAGTTTTGTTAAAGAAGTAGATCTTACTTTGGGCTTTGGTATATACACGTGTAAAGGGGGGTCCCAAAACTATGCTGTGTGTCAATTCCATCCTTCTTAACTGAACTGTTCGTTCATCAAGCGGCAGCTAGTCCCCCCCCCCCCCCCCCCCCCCCTTCCACCTCCACCATCATCACCCCCCTCACCTCTCCTCTCGCATCGCTTTCCTCTCCTCACGCGTCCTAGTCACTCCTCTTTGTTTCTCCTTCCCCCCCTGCCCTTGGTGCCCCTCCTCCCTCACCCCCACCCCCTCCATCTCCCTCATCCAAGCCTTCCACTCCATACTTCTCGTCTTCCACATATCACCCTTCCACGAGCGCCATACACTCCTCCCCATCCACGAGTCACGCAGCGTTGCCTCCTGCCCCGCGAGACCCTGCATGATACTCTCCTTGACGTGCAGTGGAATGCTGAGGTCCTTGCCGCGGGCAGGCATCTCCGCCAGGGCCTTGACAAGGTTATGCCCGAACTGGGAGGTAGACAGCGAGCCCATGTGCGGGCTGAGGCGGGAGACGAGCGATTTCTGGAAGACAGCGTTGGGAGATGGTGTGCGGAGGGCAGTGGTGAGGAGAGTGACGGTCGGGAAAGATGTTGTCGCCAGGAGGACGAGCTGTGAGGGAGGAAGGGCGAGGAGCGATTCATGGACAGCTTTGTGGGGGCCTTGGATGGAGAGGATGGTGGTGAGGAGTTGGGCGCCGTGGGATTGGATGGCGTATTCGTTGCGGGACGATGTAGCGTTTTGCTTTGGCTGTTTTGGTTGCTTGGAATCGTGGTTCTCTTGCTTTTGCTGTGCTTCTGATTGTTGTTGCTCCTCCTCGGCAGCTGGCAGACTGCACAAAGTCCTGACCAGATCAGCCGGCTCCTTTCCGCATCCATCTTTGAGACCTCTCATGAGCTTACGCGTCTGGTCATGTGCGCCACGCGCCGCGCACCGCTCAAATAGCGTGCGCAGCACGTTGAACCGCGATCGTGTTACGAGTTGTGGCACTGTGGGCGCAATCTTGTCGGCAGCGGCCGTGAGCTGGTCCTTTCCGAGGCGGCCGAGCACCTTGATAGCCGGGTAGCAGGCGATGTCGTTGCGGACGTAGCCGTCGATGCGAGGCAGGAAGAAGTTTTGGCTGAGCTGCTTGAAGACTTTACCGGGGCAGTGCTGAACGAGAGTCTCGATGAGGCGTGAGCCGATCTGGTCGTAGATCATGCCGTTAATAAACTCAGAGGCCGGCGAGCTGGGATCTGAGAGAGATTTGGGCGCGCCGGGTAGGAGTTGCTGTAGCAGAGACGTGCCTCGACCGGTGGATCCGGCTCCTGTTTTCCCGTCGCCTTCTTCCTCGCCCTCTTCTTCGATGGTGTTCTTTTTCTTGTCGGCCTTGGCGAGCGTCATGTCCAGCTCGAGGAGGAGCTGGAGCGTCGGATTCCCAATGGCGTGTTTTGCCAGCACGCGCAGACCCGTGTCGTCCAAGCCGGCCGTGGCATCCGCTATGATTTTAGTCACAGCCAGGCCAAAGGATGGCGGTACCGCCCTGACCCCTTTATTCTGCTCGTCGGCGGCCGCAGAGCCCGCTACCGAGATATGCTCCTTCTTCTTGCTCTTCATGAGCGTTCGGACGGAGGCGTCGTCGAGCGGTCGGCCAGAAAGCACCAGTAGTAGCACACGTAGCGTGTGCGAGGCAAACCGGTCCGTCAGCAAAAATGTCAGATTGCCCTCGAGCTCATCCAGCGTCGCCAGAAACAGCTCCTCCATGGATGCCTCGGGCTCCTCCTGCTGCGCTGATGTCGCGCCTTGCGTGTCGAGCACAAACCCGGCCAATTCCTGCGTTACCACGCCGGCGGAGCGGAGGAATAGCGCTTCGCAACAATGACTGGCGAAGCGGTGTTGTACCAGGGAGAGGAAGTGGCTGCCAAAGGCGGCAAAGAGGTGCTTCTTCTGGGACGTGCTCGATAGCTGGATCAGCCTCTCCATTAGCCGCGAGCACGACTGACTGCTCGCGAGCTTGAGCTCTTTGCCCTGTGCCTCTTTGAAGACGCTCTCGAGGAACATATCGCGGTCCTCGGTCGTGGGAAATTGATTCAACTCGAGCATCTCATCGGCGCGTCGAAAGTATTCTTGCTCCTCGTCAGCCAGCATGCCGAAGAATTCCTTTTCTTCCCTCCCGTTCCCATTGTGCTTGTCTTCATTTTCATGATTAAACCCTTGGTCTTGGTCATGATACGGGTGTTGGTTGTCCCGGTAGGCGTGCGTGGCGTCCTCATCGGCGGCGTCATGCGCATTGTGATCGTCTCCAGTCCGTTGGCGCTTCGTATCGTCGTCATTGGTAGCGTCTCTTGAGTCGTCATTACGTTTGCGCTTGCGCTCTTCGCGCTGAGCGCCGCGCTTCGTTCGTGGCTTCGGCATTTTCTGTGCGATGTGAGAGAGTTTTGTCGCGGGTGATATACATACGAGATAAGACTTGGCAAGTGCTCGCAGCTTTTTCTTTTTTCCCCTTTGCGTCGGGCCTTATCCTGTCTTATCTTATCTTATCGGTCCAGGGTCTTGTTGGGTGCAACCCCACTTGCTATGCGACTTCTTGAAACTTGCTGAGGACAGGGAGGGGATTGAATCCTAAATGTTCAATGTTCTCTTCCTCGTCTTCGTCTTCATCCTTGTTGTGTAAATCTGCATCGTAGTCTATCAATTGTTTTGGGCTCTACATTCTAGAAAGCCTATTACATCTTGTCGTGTTATCAATACCCATACTGCAATCATTCTCCTGTGTCACCCCGCTTGTGTTCTGCAAAACAATATCGCGCCCGTTCTTATCAGAGCTGGGAAATCGTCAGATTGGTGCCAGTCCTGGTACTAATTTTCCAAGACAATCTCTTCCAAGGCCTTTGTCAGGCCCTCGACTGTTCCAGGCAGGGTTTGCACGTTGACGACAACGCGCAGGAAATAGCCGAGCTTTCCCGGGGCGTAGTCCACCATGAAGCCTCTGCTGATCAGCTTCTCGACAATCCGCTTTGTTCGTTCCGTGTTGCCCTCATTGCTGTCCGACAATTTCCCGTGCGGCGCGGGATAGAAACACACCTGAAGACAGGGCGGGGGATCGGCCGTTACCATGACGAAGTGGCCCGTCTTTTCGACCGACGTGTACAGGCACGAGGCCATGTCGAAGGCGTGATCAATCTGCCGTTCGAAACCATCGGCGCCGTAATAGAGCCAGGCCAGCGCGACCTTTAAGCTGTCGCCACGACGGCCGCATTGCAAGGTGAGGTCGGCCAAATCCCAAGTGTCCTGATCGGGGTTTGTGTGGAAGAGGTACCCGGCCTCGGTGCTGTTGGCCTTGTTGAACAGGTTCATATCTGGGCCGAGGAGAAAGGAGCACGTTGTCGGGGCATTCATCATTTTGTGAGGGTTAATGGTGATGGTATCTGCCAGATGAGATCCGTTTACCTTGCTCTTGAGCTTCGCCGAGAAGACGACGGGCCCGCCCCAGCTGCCGTCGATGTGCATCCAGAGCCCGAATTCTTTGCAAATGGCCGAGATCTCTGGGAAAGGGTCATAGGACCCTCGGACGGTCGATCCCGCCGTCGTGTTGACATACAGAGGTGTCTTGCCGTCAGCCTTGGCCTTGATGACCAACTCGCGAAGAGCATCCGCCTTCATGCTCCCTTCCTTGTCCACGGGCACTTTCCACACATTCGCGGAACCGAATCCGCAAATCATGGCGCTCTTTTCCACCGAATAGTGGCCGTCGGCGCTGGTGAAGACGACAAAGTCATATTTGCCGTTGCCGTGAACCTTGGTGTCCGGGTAGAGAATGTTGCGAGCCATCACGAGCGAGGTGAGGTTAGAGGAACTGCCTCCTTGGCATGTTATGCCACCAGCCCTTGGGCCACAGAAGCCGAATTTATGTGCGAGGGCGCGTGCCGTGCGCTTTTCTATCACGGTCAATGCCGGGGAGACCTGGTATACATGCAGCTGTTGATAGCCTTGGTATTAGTACACGGCTGGACTGGACGGCATACTTCTTCTCTCGCGATTAGGAAGGAGAGAAGCGGAGAATCTGCCTACGTTGGTATTGAGGACCGACAACATAATGTCGGAAATGACGCCGACCTGGAAAAAAAGTCAATAAGTTGGGCTGCCGCCTATACAAGACAGGGAGGGCATTGCAAGGCTTTTGTTCCCGACGATTCGATTTAGAAAAGGGAACGCACTGGGTTGTTGCTGGCATACAGCTTGTCCATGAAACCCTGGTCCCAGGTGTTGACACTATACTTGAGAATGTCTGCAACGGCCTGCAGAAGGCCCTTTCGACCTTGACCCTCGTCAGGGAGAAATAGGTCGAGTGATACATCCAGCTTCTCGGGCGAAATACTCTCTACCAGCACGTTACGGGGGTTTCCTGAAGCGTCAAGGGGCAGAACGCCGGTTTGCCGGTCAGCGGCAGCATCGTCTGCTGCTTTCACAAACGGCACGATCAAATCACGCACGGCCATCAAGAGCTATTCATTCTCATGACATTTCGAATTTGCCACAAACAGTCAGTTCAGAGTCAGGTTTCACCTACTGTATCGACAGATGCAAAACGGCAGCCACAAAATCAGGAAAGAGGGCCACATACATCGTCCAACTCCTCCGCTCTGTGCAGCTGAGTCGGGGCACCCATAGTGGCATCACCGTTGGAGCGGCCGTTCGTCGTGGCAGACATGGTCAAATATTCTGAACTCTTTGCTAGCCTGCAGGAGGGCGTATAGTGGAATGAAGCCGGTGACGAGCGAAAGAGTTGAGCCGAATAGGGAGGAAAGGGGATTAACCCACAAGGTGGATTTTGGTTGTCTGGAGTGGATGCGGAGTACTGACAGTACTGACCAGGTGTAAGCGTTCCCTGCAGCGGAAATTACATGGATCGGTCAGCCAAAGTCACAGAAACAAGAAAAAAAAAGAGAATATCAGAGCGAGGCAATGGAAGAAAAGGGAAAAAGTCGCTCGTGAATCCTGCCAAAAGGCGGCCCCACTCATAGCGTTGGCGCCGGGCGGCAAAACTTGAGCGAGATGACAAACTGGAGACAGACGCCCGACAGATATATCCATGTGACAACTCCGTTTACTCGACCCGAAACTTCTAATACTGTCGCAAATGACTGAAAAGCGCCATCTGATTGAATTCATCTGATAAAGCTATTACGAGGAGCTTTTATTGTACAACTATGAGACTTAAGTGGTGTGGTGTTGTGACTCCATCAGGTACACATCCATATGCAGCCCGCTCTGTTTCTAGCTTGTGGTCTCAACTCTCAGTATTCAGTGCTCACATGCCGATCATGAGGTAGATCTATGTACGTATCGCTATGGTCTGTTGAAAGAATCTAGAGCGTAGTGTGTTGGTGATGCAAGTGGTTTGTGGAGGCAGCTCGAAGTCATCTTCGCAGTCATTTTGCGTCAGATCAAAAGTGCCAAAGGCTCCCTCACTCGTTCGATCCATCTGAGTGACCTCTGTTACCTATATGTATAGCGGTACTTAGCGGCACCATGGGCCAATGTGTGCTTCTCATTCAGATTGTGTACTACGTGAGCCGCTAGTTGAACTCAACTTCATCACTTTACGCAAACTCCGGCGTGTTCCAAAGAGAGAGGCGGTGAAGACGAGCAGCGAAAACTTCATCGAGGCGCTCGTAAACCATTGGCAAGCAGACGAGCCGCTCGCGCTCAGGGAGAAGTATGAATTCGTAGTTGACGACGCTTCTCGTGAATCGTGATATGGAATGAAGAGGGATAACACCGCCATTTACTTCAAGCCTCTTCAATCTCTTCCAACACTGAAAGCTGATACATGAATCGGCTTGCCTCGTCATGTACCTTACTCATAGCTCTTTTATATGTACTCGTATTCCAAGGCGCACTTCCTTTTCCTCTTCCTTTCCTCAAAGTTCCAACAAAGGCGTTGGCGACGCATCTCGTCTGTATGGCCCTTCTTATTGTGGAGGTGCTCACGGATCTGCTTCATATATAACTGCTGTTCGCAGCGGCAAGGCAATTATGGCGACTCTGACTGTGGTAATCTGTGAAGTGAGAAAGGGCCGTCGTTCGACGACGTGAAGTTTTCAACCGCCTCAATTCTCGATGATGTCATGCGCCCCACCCGGCAGCGAGTCAGCGACTTGGAAGTTGGAGTTGGGCATGGCCACATTTAAGTTCGGTATTATTTAGTCTAAACAGAATAGACCTACTCGTGGGTGTAACCTTTTGAAAAGGGAAAGTACCTGTTCTCTACTGTAACGGTTCATGGTGTCCCCTCCGCATTTTGGCTTTACGTCCTTTCGGTAAGAAGCAATGAGCGATTTATGACCGTACCGTCACTTTTAGCCACTGAACGCCTTTAAAGGGTTGACAAAAATGTGTGGAAAGCCGCGATCATCATCCAAGTGCGATGCAGCCCTTTGTCAATTACTTTTGCAGCAAAGGCATTTGCTTCGCGACCTGAAGTGAGCGTTCGTCAATCCTTGAGCAGTATCGGCCACTGTGGCCCATGGCCGAAAAGTTTCAGTGGCTTGTCAATCAATTGCACGCCCTGATATCGTGCTATGGCAAACGACCTCAGCTGGCTCATATGACGTGATGATCGACTGTGACTCTACAAGGAACTCTAGAGGCGTGTCTCCTCCTTCTGAGCCCTCGAGGTGGCCAGCGATGATATATATATGTACATGATACATGAATCGCAAGTGTCCTCCTCAGACCCCACTGTCCCTGCTGCCAACCCCGGCTGTCTGCCTGAATATCCTGAATGTGCCTGTACTGCCTGAACCGGCAAGCGCTGTACGATCACGGATCACCGTCGGTGCACATTCGTAAAGACAATGTCAAAGGATGTCAATCGCTTAGTCTGCACTGAGTTGGACAGCAAGATTCGAGCTCTATTAGCTGAGACACAGAACATTTTGAGCTGAAGAAACGCAGGTTTTGGAAATTTAAATCCTGGGCGTCGTCGAAATCAG
Source organism: Claviceps monticola (assembly GCA_018360055.1). NCBI lineage: Eukaryota > Fungi > Ascomycota > Sordariomycetes > Hypocreales > Clavicipitaceae > Claviceps > Claviceps monticola. The sequence goes on from SRPP01000107.1 coordinate 18,674, forward strand.
GGATAAGAGTATCGGGAATCCTGAAAATCTCATGCCAGCTGTCGACGCGGAATTGGAGACGAATATGTTGTAGTGAGTTGTCGCGGTTCAGACACATCAAGCACCGTAGCATCAAACGTGTTTTTGCTACACAATATGCTGCAGAGGATCTGAATTCGAATATGAGTGCCTTTAGGTGTGGCCATATTTCTTGCCGTCTTTCTCGCCATATCGACAGGGGTGTGGGATCCAGATGTGATAGACCGGGCCCGATAGAAAGCTGTTCTAGTCTTGGAAAGGCGATGGAGAGAGGGTACTACCACGACTCAATGATTTAGTCTTTTTGCTTTCACGCGTTACTGGGGATCTCTGCGAGGGGGGGGGACAAACCACAGTAGACGGGATGTTAATCCCCATAGTCCCATCCATTCGTAATATCTTCAGAATGGGAAGATGGGGTATGAGTGGCACCTCGCCGTACCATTGCGCTGGAATCCCCATCACGTGGAGATGCTCCAAAGAGCTGGCGGCGTCGTGACGGACGATATCGGGGTCGCGGATGAGAGAAAAATATTAAGCAGTGCAAGCCAAGAGGTTCACGATGCAAGAGGCAACACTGTAATGATAATGGATGAAATGTGCGATGCCAATGGTGCATTAGGTTGAAGGTTTCTATTTCTCGGCCCACAAGTTATAGGTACACAGCGGCATCGGCCATTGCGGTGGCCGATAATCATCATATAGTCGCACGCCCTAGTCTCGTGCCGCCTCCCAGAGCTCGCGGTAGTGATGTTTCCTGGTGGATTTCAAAGTAGATGGTCTTGAGATGAAAGCATTGTGTGTCAGAGGCATGATGACCATTGACAGTGACAAGGCAAGACACCATACCGCCGAGGGAAGTACGTAGGTGAGAGCAAAATCTCGCAAGATAGTATTGAATCATTGAGCTACAAGGTAGTTAGGGGCTGGAGGATGTTAGTTTTCATCTCTAGCCTCCCAAAACCCATGTGAGCGGCCATCGCTAAATATCCGCCACTGACCACACCGTTGTTGCTGCAGACTGCCAGAATGTTCCGTACAGACATATGTATGTAATACATATCGATTCTGCCCAGTGCCCACATCGGCGGTCTTCAGCCTCTCTGACTCCTGAGTCTCTATCTCCCTCTCCACTACTCCGTATGCCTGGTGCCATTATCCCATGCGAAATTAGGTCATGGGCCATGGCTGATCTTTGTGGCTTTTGTGTCCGACAGCCGGCTACTTTTGGTTGTGTTGCAGCACGGCGCAGCGATGATGATGGAGCTGTTGCGACTATTGAAAAGCAGACAAGTCGTGATTTCGGAGCAGAGATGACATCAGGAACTTCAAATGGGGTGACAGACCGCGGGAAAGAGTATCAAGTGGCGATTTTGAAAGGACGAGATTTGAGTATTTATACCGGTTCGCGCTCTCTTGTTTTGGCATCCAAGGCATCGAGTTTTGAGATCTCACCCACCATACAAGCATCTTTTCATCCACTCTCTTCTAACTCCGAGTCGCATACCACTTTGACGCTACTATACAGCCATACCATTTTCCAGCATTACATTACAGGACTGTTGTCTTCTTCTCGAACTTCTGGCCTGAGTGAGGTTTGTTGTGCCATAGTCACCAGTAACCAAGCATCCTCCTTTTTTTTTTTGAACCAATTCCATCGTGCCTTTCCATCCTTTCAGCTCTTTCATTTTATCGATATTCGCAGAAGTGGCAGTAATCTCGCACTCGCTCTCGTCACCCGATAACTGACGCTAACCATTCATCTCCTGCCCCTACATGCACTACGCGGCAACTTGTAAGAGACGGACTCGGCCGCATGTTGGGTTCCCATCACCAGTGTCACCCCCCTGCGGCAAGACAGTGGAGTAAAAGCCGTACATCACATCGCGAATCCGCTCGTCTGCGCTGCACATACGGATTAAGATAGTCCCACGGGCCACGGCTGATGTTGGCCTCCAGAGAACAACAAGTGAGGCCATAGGAACGGAACGGTTCTGCCCGCCCACACAGCCACTCTGGCCCTGGGCGATTTCGGAGCATACCTAGATGTATACTATATGTATATTATCATGACAAGCCACCCATATGTAGGCCGCTAACAACAGGATGATCTGAACAGGCGGTCACTACGGACGGACTCCGAGTCTTGGTCGTTGGCAAAAGAACCGCAGAGCCGCTTGGTCAGGGATGCCCCCCTGGCCAAGCAAAGCTCAAGCACGGTGCATCTTCAGTCGACAGTCCAGAGCTCATTCCCATCCTCCGCGACATGAACACCTCTCTTCAACACCCTAACTCCCCCTCCCAGGGCAACAAGGAAGATGTCACAAGACAACGCGACCTAAAAGCATCTCGCGTTGGGGGCTGAACCAGACACTAGTTTGGTGGGAAGTCTCTAGGGGAAGGACGTAGGGGCTGATAACTAACCCGAATATTCAAGGAAGCCTCCAATCAGAAGCTTCTTGCAAGTCGTTTTGGTCTCGTTGCAGCATATAATTGGCCACGACATTGGACGAACAACTCCGGGTATGATGTCCAAGAGGGAATACACTCAGCGGTTTGAGACTCACTATTCATGGAAGAAGGCCTTTTTTCTCAAGAGAGGATCTTGATCGGACAATGTCAAGGAGTATGCAACAAGAGAAGAAGAACCCTGATTCATAATGAGCCTTGAGGAGAGATGCAAAGGAGCAAGCAAGTTTAGAGAGGAAGGCATTCAATGCTCTACCAAAGTTTGATGCCTTCCCTCCTCAATCTCTCTTAGACTGAGAGGCATTATGATGACGAGGTTGGAAGTGGGTTAGTGACAAGGTCGGAAGTGAGTCAGTGACAAGGTCGGAAGTGAGTCAGTGACAAGGTCGGAAGTGAGTCAGTGATAAGGTCGGAAGTGCCTTGGCGTAGAGCAATGAATGGATGGGATGCCACCAAAAAAAGTGTGCAAGAATGATCTCAAAGAAAGGATTGGGGACCTGCTTTTATACTCGTTTTTTGTGGGGGCTTCATTACTTGTCTAGTTGTGAAGGTTTGCTTCTGATGGGTTGGGTTGTGTCAGGATGTGGTTTCTTGTCTGGTGGAGATGCTGGTCAGTGGTAACATCGGGTTCGGGGGACATTGGTATCGGGTTCCACATGAGGCTTTTCTCTGTCATGTACTCTGATGTTTCAATATGGGAGGGGTAATGGTTTCAAATTTCATGTATGTACTTTCTAAGCTCTAGACAATTCTTGGGCTCCCATGTGTACGTCGTCCGATGTCCATTAGCTGGCTCGTGGGTATGAATGTGCTGTATCTTACAATTTAGTTAGTTACCTGTTGGCTCAGATTCCCAATTCGAATCCTGCATGGTTGACAGAGAGAGAACGACAAGAAGGGGAATCTCTCTAAACTCTAAACGATGCGGATGGTTCAAGACTGCTCTACTTAATGCTATGGAAATAATCTTCCATGTGATACCTGAACAAAGATGGCGAACAACCTATTTAGAGGGAAATCCTTTCTCTACATTCCGATGATAACCGGTTCATCGGCTATTGAAAGCGTTGTATGCGTACTAAAGTCCCTGTGATAGCCTCCAGGACACATTGGTCTGAACCCAAAAACTGCGAACTAATGCACATTGCACCCCACAGCACATGCGCAATGCACTCACTGTAAGCCACTCTACCTGTAGGTGATGAGAATAGTCAATTTGAAAATTAAACCGGACAAGAGACGAAACTTCTGACATCGCTTCTTCGCAAGTCGGACTTTGCGTGACATTACAGAGCGATTTGCGTGTTCTGGTGGAGTTGATCGTGCGGTGTTGCTTGAACGTTGCTTAGACATTGTTTGCGTTGGTACATAGATATCGCTTAGACAGTAGCTAGCTTCCAGCGAGGGAATCTGTGAAGAAGCATACACGCACAGCAACCCGTGTATTATATTATTTCGCAACGAACCTACCCGTCTAAGACTCTACATGTCTATTGAACCTACTCCAACTGTAGCCAGCCATGTAGTACCCCTCAATAGTATGATAGCCAAGCTACCGCCTTTCACGACACCAATCTCTCTAGTGCACCAAGAAACATGGATCGAATGCCTCACAAACGCCAGAACTTGCCAAGCCTGCCAAATAATCCCTCGAAACAATCGAAATCCGGAAACAGTAAACCCCAAACGAGACACACAAAACAGTGAACAACACATCACTTACTGCCTGCGAGCAGTCACGCCCTCGATACATGTTACAAACCACTCACTGCCTACTCGCCAGCCATGTCTTCCAGTCCCGATACTCCGAATACTTCATAGTCGCCGTTCGTCCCCGATACCGCGTGACTTTCAACTGAAGCGAAGCCCACGAAGACCGTCCAGCACTCCAGCCAGTCTTCCGCGCCAGATTCTTAAGCGTCTCTTCCCTATTCCAGCGCTGTTCTGGGGCCACGTTGGGGAGATATGTGCCTCCGTAGCGGTGCCCTCTGTCAGTAAAGGAAAGCTTGATGCCGTGCACTCCAATCTCCCAGTCGTAAGGATCGTCCACCTTCTCAAAGTCCGTCAACAGCGTGACCGTTACTCGAAGAGAGGGCAGTTCGGTCTTCTTGATGGGGGAGAAGCGCGTGTCTTGCAGGGAAGAGGCGATGGCATATTCGGGGATCCCTATGGACAGAGGCTGGGACTCGAATGTGCCGATGCAGCCGCGGAGGGAATGGTCTCCCTCTTCATCTTCGTCTTCGTCTTCGTCTTCTTCGTCGTCGCCGTCGAGGCTCTCGTCATCGCTGATGGTGTTCCAGGTGACGAAGAGGGGGGCTGAGCTTGTGCCGCGTGACGTCGATGTGCCGGCGGCGGCGGCGTAGGACGGCCGGCCAGGCCTGGTGGATGAGGACGTGGACGAGTTGGCTGCGTTGAAACCACCGGGGCGCTGCGAGGCTGGCTGTCTGGTACCATTGACTGCGGATGACGAGCTGGAGAGAGATCGCTGGTAGAGGGCATAGGAGGCTTCAATCTCGCTGAGAGAGAGGGCTCTGCGGCGGTCGTAATGGGCCTCGACGACGTCGAAGCATGAGAGGCAGTGGACGGAAGTAGCCATGATTGGCGGATAGAGGCGCCCCTGACGAACCAAGGAGGGTTGATGTATGATTCCTACAAGAAAAAACAACGAGATGAGGTTTTGCGAGGAAGATACGGCGACGGCGGGACAAAGAGGGGTAACTGGGAACGACGGATAAGCAGGGACATGAGCAAGCAGAGCAAAACGGAAAGGAGAAAGCCAACCACAATGGACGACCGCCTGCTTCAGCACACGGATGTCGTGTCGTTGCGCACGAAAACGCGGGTGCGTGTCGGCGTGTCGGCGTGTCGGTCGATCAGTCGTCCACGAAGTTGTGTAATCGCTCGATGCAATGTGTTGTAACTTGTGAATTTGTGATGCGCGGCGAAGGTCATCTGCCGGCTCCTTCCGACTCGCGACCCCACATTCTCATCCATCCCACAAGGTAAGGTTGTGTGGATCATGATTGCTCCCTTATCTTATCATCGGATCTGATACATATGTAGTTACATATGCGGCCAATTCTATTCGTCCATCATCCATGGTCCAACATAACATGTTATGTATGTATGTACATATATTCCTAGAAGTTCGCCACGTCTGCACTCAATCGCCTGGTTCTATTCCTCCTTGGCCCTGCGTTCTTGGGCCAGTCGCGCCCACGTGTTTCTTCGCTCGATCTGGGCGTTCTCCACTGCCCTTCACATGCATCAGCGAAACGGCTTGTTGCTTCCTGCGATGAAGCGCCTCCCGAAACGGAGCATCCAAGACTAGATTGATTGCAAATTCGGGCCGCGCTCTTTGTTTCTTCTACTCTCTCTCTTCCTTCACTTTTGTGAAACTTTCCATCGCCAATGTCGCGATATTTGAACTCACATCAGTCACCTGCAACAACACTGAGCGGCTCATGCATGATGCTCGTCCACGCAACATCGAGTGGATTACTTGGCAGATAGGAGGGCAATAGCACGAATACAAGGGTGATCAGGCTGCGCAATTCATTCGAGCAATCAGAATGTATGACTGCTGGAACCTGAGTTCCACGAAGCGGTGCTATGAGAAGAAAAACACAAAGCTCCCAAGAAGCCAAGGGCATGAAATTGGACTCAGTGCCGCTGCGACGATGAAAAGGGACAGGGACAAACGTCTCGACGAAGCTCTGCGTGAGACTAGATCAGAAGATACACATGCTAGAGGCCTCTTTGGATTGCTTGGCGATACGGAATCATGCAATCTCTGTCGTTGGGGGCAATCTAGGATCCCTTTCGATCCTTCATCAGTCTTTCCGTGTGAACATTCCGCAATATCTACAACCTCTATGAGGAAGTGCAAAGCAATGAGCTCATTGACGGAATTATCAATATGCCATTGATGCGCACGATAAAGTTCTTGGACTAACCCATCCATCGCGAGGGATGCCACGTGAGTCGGGTGGGCTTGATTTTTCTTTAATGCTGCTCTCGCACAAAAGACAAAAGAATGGGCACAGCCGTCTGGCCACTCTGATGTGCGGTAACTACAGAAAATGACTCGCCTTTTGCATCTTCTGGAACTCATCAACGCCGAGACCTCGTATTTCTGTAGCCTATTCTTCGCATACCTACAGGTCTTGACACAATCTACTCACGCAGCTATACAACCACGTGTGCTATTGTCACGAAAGGGCTGTGAACAGAAGTTCGAACAGGCTCTCAATTAAGTCTATCTTCGTTAAGCATGAAGAGGAAAGAAAAGGGGAGAAGGGTGTGATCGACAAGAGGGCAAATTTATATACATGTGGGAGGATCCATAATAGTGTGGATCCGTAACAGCTATCCATCCTTGGCAAAGTGATTTCGGTCACCCTCGGGCCTCACTCATCCTTACCATCATTCTCATCTTCCAAACCATCACCATTTCTGACTTCACGCGTCGCGCATTAATGGTCATTGTGATGAACGGCGGCTCTTTCATATTTCGGGGGATTCACTTGCCCAATTCAAAGTTCGCCTGGCGGCCGCCTCTCAAAAACAACTGTTAGCTATACATCACTCTTGATGCTTAACCTGGATGCCGCACCTGATAGAAAATCCCTGTCGATGAAGTGCGGCAGTAGGTCCTTGGTATCCTAATTTAGCCTTCCATTCCGATCCCACCTCCAATACCACAGCCGAACCATTCGTGAGATTCGCTGCCTTGGCAGAACTTCAAGACTTCCGAGAATCGAGTGCTCGGAGCCAGTACCACCGCGATATCGCGAGAAAGCCGCGCCCCACGGGAACGGGAATCCAGCCATCACTATCAGGACTCAGTATGTAGTAGAATTCTGGTGCAAGTCTAGATTCCCAAGAGGATCCATCTGAAATATACAAATAGAAGCTGTCTCACTTCACCCTGAACTGTTGGCCGACGACTACTCTTATCTAGGCACTCTTGTACAAGATCCATTAATCTGACCTCCTACATCCACACATCACCCACACCAGGCCAGAAACACAATAACCTGATTATGAAGTTTCTCAATTCCATCCTCATCCTCGCCGCCATGGCCTCCACTACCCAGGCCTGCCACTGCCGAACTAGAAGATACGGCTTGGCCTACTACGCCACCGTAACCTGCTGCCTAAGAACCGGCGGCACGATGTCGGGATACATTTGTCTCAGTGTACCGCTGGGCAATGGAATTTGCTTGGAGGCATTTAAGAACTGCTGTAAGGAGATGCTATCCACAGCAACCTGTGACGACTAGACTGCCCGGGACACTCTTCGGCTCTGTCATCCTGAGCTACAGCACTCCTGGGGCCCGAGAACGAGGAGTACGAGAAAAGATCAGAACTGTAAAATGGAATCAAAAGAGAGCTCTGAATTGTGCTTTTTCGTCTTTTGTCATCATTAAATCGGCGTGGGGTGAGTGGTATCGGCACAGAGATGAGGGGGAAATCGCGCGAATGCAGCGTATGTGGAAGTAAGTGAGATGAAATTGGTAGCCGGATGTCACGCCTATCTGCACGAGAGAGGATTGAGGACCGCTAGGGCAAGATGACGATACGACAATTGATCGCTTCACATGAAAAGTCGTCCATGTCGCCTGTGTTGGTGCCATGAACGGCCCTCCTTCTCATGACAATAGTTCAATCTACTTCTGTAGGTACCCAATCTCCGATGTCCGGTGCGGTGGACAGATACCGCAGCGGCCAGCCTACCTTTAAACGCAACGCCCCTGGACCCTCTCTTGTGCAAATCGTTCGTTTCTTGCTATGTATCCGCGTTTCTCTTTTGTCCATTGACTCCCATCTTCATTTAATGCTCTTTAACTCGCAAAGTTCATCGCCGTAATCCTCGCAGCCAGACGCGCTTGTTGCTCGATCACATGGCGACGGCTTCTTCCCTTCGGCCTCACTTTCATGGATGAGCCTACACATTGTGATAGATTCGAGGCATTTTTTAAACACGTCGCTGTTCCGCCACCGACCGCTCCATTTCATTTTTTTTTTCAGATGTTGTCATGACGGGGATCATTGCATGACGACTGGGTGAGACTCTTGAAGCACGACGTTGTGCGGGATGGAAAGTGCAGGGCTTTGCGTTTTCGCAAGTCGATGGTTTTACTTTACATTTTGGATCACCTCGGGCATGCTTGGGAATGGCAAACACATGAGCCAGCTGGGTGCTCGAGTATGGGTAAATACCAAAAACTTAAAAGCCACAGAGAGAGCCATTGCCTTCATCGCAGCAACACCGTCCTTATCGAATGGCGATATACCTATCCAGGACGGAGTCACGGAGGCGTCGTCTGTCGACGTAGTCTGTAGGAGTACCGTAAAGGAGTAAACAATATACAACTACGTACGTCGTCGCGTATATAGTTCAGCTTCAACCTCCAGGCTCCGTGCTTTCTTTGGCTTTGATTGTCCGCGCGCGCGGCGCTTCTTCTCCTGCAATGCGTCTACGCCATGGATTCGGCCTCGACCTGCATAATACGATGAGAACGCTTACATGCACATGCAGAGCACGTTATCGTAGGCCTCAGCTTCCATGCACTTTGCCCAATTTCTCTATTGCGTATCCAACCAACTCAAGCCATTGTTCCATTGTGTCTTAACCTGTTGCATCATGCCTCTTCAATCCCCTCACGAAAGCACCTCATTGCATTCATCTCCGCACCAAGCCACCAATGCATGCAACGTTCCCCTCATCTCGATTCTCGACAAAACATTACTCCTCAATTCCCCTCTTTTCGTCACGCAACTCCGACCAGTCGGACGGCGCCTAGAACCTCTATCTAACCAGAGTGAAAGTAAGAGTGCTACCTCTCAATGCCGAATCAGGCCATGACTGCTTTTCTTGCTTTTGTGTCTGGCAGCTGCCTATCGTTGTGTTGAAGCGTGACACGGCGATGATTGGGCTTTTGCGACACATAGCTGCTGCGGCTGTTTCAGTTTGTCAACTGGGCAAGTAATGATTCATGAATACCGAGTACGTAGGCGGAGAAGACGTCAGTTGTAGCCATAAAACAGGGTGTCTAAGTTTTAGTGCCGATCGGCCATTTTCAGAGGATGAAGTTCAAGTATATAAACCGGTTCACTCTCCCTTGTTCTTTTCATCGACTACCAAGCTTGGAAGTAACAAGTTTGAACATCATCTTTCCATCCATCCGCCATCGCTTTCTTATTCTGAATCTCAATCATCTTATGCTAGTAACGCTACTATGCAGCCACAATTTTCGTTACTACCAGGCTCTTTCCTTGGAAGCCCTGGCCGAAGGGGGAGGTGCTTGTTGCGCCATCTTCAGACAAGCATCCCGTTTTGTTGAACCGGATCCGTCTTACCCTTGCATCTTTTAACTCTATTCTCTCTACTTTCCATGAATGGTAATGGCAATATCCTCGCTGGCACGGCAATATACGTACTCGGCATCAATTTCTCGTGCATTCTCGTCATACCTCTGCAGCAAGACAACTGACAGTGGAGTGAATGCCACTGAAACGTCGTCGTCGGTCGATCTCCTTGCAGTAGCCTCTAGGCTCGTCCGCGCTTTACATCCCAGTATGTTCCACTATTGATGACGATGTCCCTTACGGTTCACCAAGGATAACAAGTGAGGTCAGGAGAATGGTCCTCCCACCAATATTCCCTATAAGATCACAAGGCCAACCAAGCCAATACCGCAGCGATCTTTGAGCGTCGTTCGGCTTTTACTATTACCTCAACATTCGGTCATCGCCGACAAGATCAAAGTCTTGCCGTCCGATCGGCAGGACAACGGCAGAGCCGCTTGGTCAGGGATGCCCCCTTGGCCCAGCAAAGCTCAAACACTGTGAAATCTTCAGGCGGCAGGCTGCAGCGGCGCAGCCCGCCCAGAGCTGCTAATGCCAAATGCCAAATGTTCAACCCAATCCTCCGCGGCATGAATACCTCTTCACTAGTGACTACCCTACTTCTCCTCATCAGGGTGTCAGGGAAGATGCCACAAGACAACGAGATCTCAAGGCATCTATCGTTGGCAACTGAGCCGGACACTAGTTTGGTGGGAAGTCTCTTGGGGAAGGACGTAGGGGCTGATAACTAACCTGAATATCTGAAGACCTTAGACGACGCAAGCGAATGGAATTGAATACTTTATCCAAGAAAAAAGAAGGAAAACCAGTCAATAAACTGACGGCGCACACACACACACACACACACACACACACACACACACACAAAAAAAAGAACACAAAAAAAAAAAGAGAAAAAAAGAGAAAAAAAGAGAAAAAAAGAGAAAAAAAAAGGACAAAAGACAGAATAAATAAGAAAAAGAACAAAAGAAGCATCGCGACATAAAGAGATGAAGGAAAAGGAGAAAAAGTTCCAGGGACAGGATCCAAAAGTCCAAAACCTAAAGGACCCAGGAGGCTGAGCAAGCGAAATTCGTCGATTCGAATCGAGAAAGAAATGCGTTCGATGCTCTGCCTGTCGCCGAGGCTTGATATCATGCAAGTCCTCTTCTCATTCTCTCCCAGACCAAGTATTAGCCAAGGCTCCTGTCTGAGGGGCCTTGGCCCTTGGTTCTTTGCCGTTGAGTAAAGAATGGACGGTCGTCGGACGTCGGCCGATGCCACAAAGAGTGTGCAAGAAGGGCTTGGAAGCTTTCATTTCATTTCCATGTTGGGAGCCTTGCTGCCTCGTTGAATGTTCTTTGTCGTGGTTGTCTGAACTTTTAAGGTATCTTTGTGTAGGGGCTGTCTGGGACTTGGATTGCCTTCATGTCCAATGTCTGGAAATAGAGGAACATCGGAAATTCTGAGTCAGGGGAATGGTATAGGGCTCCGTTTGAGCCTTTGAGGTTTGTCTTTGCTCCTATTGTCGGATATGTGGTGGTAACTGGTCTTGTGGCGGCTAAGCCTCTTGAGGCTTGTACAACATTTCTCTACTTTTACTTTCGGGCTTCCTTGTGTAATTTACTCATTAGTTAGCTTGTAAATAGTAATAGACTCATTCAAATCTTGTCATTCAATACTCAGGTCAGACCTGTTGTAAATGAGACTTTGAACTGTTTGTATTGGCAGAACTCTTTCCATGACTTGCATAGCGTCTAAATTCTACGTATTAGTTTTATCACAATAGTTTCCAATTTTGATATCCAGTGTTCGCGCCGGGACGAGAATGAGACGTCTTAGTTCATGTGCCGGGACTTTGGGGGTTGACGGGACGAGGGGCTGTAGACAGAGGATGTTCCGTGCTCAAGCTCGACAAGCAAAACGACGAGATCATAGATGAGGGTTTGACGCCTCATGGTGCTGCTCTGCGAGGAAGATACCGCGGAGAAGGGTCATCTGCCGGCTGTTCCGGCTCGGGAGTCGGGTCCCGGCAGGGTGGGGCAACTCAAATTGCGGGGCGCACTTTTCCTCGACTCGACATTCATGATTCTGTCTGAAATGTCCTCGAATGCGCAGGCAGAAAGTGATAGAACATACTTCACGACCACATCATGTCTACGCACACCTATCACCTTATCCTCTATTTTCCTCGAGAATTTTTTTGGGTCATGTGTTGCTCTGCTCGATCTGGGAGCTTTTCACTGCGCGCCATGCACCAGCGAGACGGCTTGTTGCTCTCGCAATGAAATGCGTGACACTGCTGACTGACCGTGTTCCGCCTACATACTCCCATAATGATGTATTCGAGACTTGACTGAATGCAGATTCTGGCCGCGCTTCCTTTTCGGCGTCTGAAGCAGATACATTCTGGGAGCTCAATGGATCGCTTGGCAATACAAATTCATGCAATCGCTGTCATTAGGAGCCAATCTAGGATCCCCCTTCGATCCTCCAGCAGCGTTCCTCGTTGGTTTTCCACAGAATCTAGATCTCTGTGGGGTGGTGCAACTTTGGAGTTACGGGCTCGTTGCTAGGATCATTAAATTTGCCGTCTATGAGCGCCATGAACTTCCTTGACTTCAGTGAACCACTATGTGGCATGCCTGCGAACGGTCTCTTCTTCTTCAGGCATCCTTGAGAAGAAATCGTCAACGCCAAGACTCCTGACTCTAATTCTTCACTAAACTGCAGTCCTTGATACACAGACCGTTCCTTCAACTCGGAAAAGCCACATTAAGCTATATCACGTCCGCTACGGATCATCGTCACGATGAAACCCTTCACCCTCATGATCTTATCTTTACGGCGTACTTCATATTTCAGCCCATTACCTTTTCAGGCGCCACGCATCAGTTCTCTGTGAGATGAATGACCTAACTTTTATCGCTCCGCGGACGCATGTGTTGAATGTCTGGGTACCGCCACAAAAAAGACGCTAAGACGCTTGCTCTGTGCATCAACTCGTCTTAGGTCTAGCTTGATAAAAAGACTGTACTTCACAGAATTTATGTCGATGGAGGATTGCAATGGATATCCTTGGCTTCATATTTCAGCCCTCCATTCCGATCTCGCCATTCGCCATCCCGAATCCTCCATGAGATTCGCCGGCTTGGTAGAAATTCCCCTGGAGCAAGTATCTCTAGACTCTGCGATATCTCACGCCTACAGGAGCGACTTCGCACAGATGCGTGAATTTGTGATTGTTTCAACCAGAATCAATCGACCAGGAACAGAGCCAGAGACTCTCGTAAACTACATAGAATTCGAGAGATTGACCTGAAGCATATAAGGACGTGTTTTCCTCCACGCCAGAGAAAACGATGCTGACTTTTCTGTATCTGTGGAACAAAAACTGATATTACTTGTACACACTCTTACAAACAAGACAAAGAAAGCCGAATTCCTTCAAGCATACTATTCCACACCACACCAAACCAATTACCATACATTCTCAACATGAAGTTCCTCACTTCGGTCGTCGCTCTCGCCACCATGGCCTCCACCACTCTGGCCTGCCACTGTCGCACTGACAGCGGCGGCTTCGACATGAACACCACCAAGATTTGCTGTATGAGAACCGGCGTCACAATGTTGAAGCATACTTGTCCCAACGGAGTGCTTAACCAGGACTATGGAATGAAATTGAGCGCATTCACGGCCTGCTGCTTCGACGCCGGCTTACACGTAACCTGCGACTACTAGAACAGCCCGAAAACGAGCTGTCCTTCAATTCAAATCTTTTATCTGTAAGCAACAGCACTGCCGGTGCCCGAGGACGAGGACGATTGAGAAGGGGGCAGAAACTGAGCATTTGGGATAGGAAAATTTCGAGCAGTGCTTTCTATTTCTTGGACATGTTTCTACCAGTGTGGATGTTGCCTCGGTGCAGAGAGAGTGAGGAATAGACCGCTTGTGCAGGAAAGGGAGATGTGGCTGGCAGCAAGATGATACAATTATTTGTGTGATAGGGAGCTGGGCGGTGGGGAGTCGGGACAACTATGGCAAGATGTCAATACCAAAATCGATCATTTCACATAAACCCGGTCGTTTGTACTCTTGTATCTATCGATGAATTCCAGGGCCATCTTGACTCTTTCCCGTGACGGCGTGAATGATGGAATAACCATTCGAATCAACGTTTGTGAACAGTGTGAAGCGCTCACTCTCATGTTCCCGATGCTATGGATACTAACAGGAGGAGTCCAATAAGAGGAAGCACGTTCTCCGGACACCGGCTGAGTCTACATATGGGGCATAATACATTACTACAAACTCTGTCGCTCGGTGTTAACGACGCGCGGGAGATCTGCGCCACTGGATATTTATCGACGACTGCACGCCTAATCATGATCTTATACCTGCAGGCCATCGACGAACGGGCCGTTTCATTCCAACTACAGATCCTGCAAGTCCCCAACTTCACTGGCGAGTTACGCTCGGGTCTCGGCTGAGTCGGCTCACAGGGTTCGCCTTGTGCCTGCCGCCAAGTGTTATGCCGCTGCTGGTCGAACAAGTCATGTCTAATCCTTCTGTAACACGACGATAACCATTTAACCATTGTACTTTGATGTATTGCCTTGAAGTCTGCCATGAGGAGAGGCTCCTCATTTCAATATACTGTATTTGGGACCGCTACTCTCTAGCGATTGCTTGTCCGGTCTTTGGGGTCTTTAACAACGCTCAGCTCCATGGTAGTAAGATGATTGTGGAGTGCGATATTCGAGCAACGTATATATCCGCTGTAAAATCAGCTATTGAGCGCACATCTACCAAATCTTCTTCTTTCCACTGCGATAGGCCGACGCTAAATTGACTCATCGAGATTTTGCTTTCGGTTTATTTGCCCCATTAGAGACACAGATTCGTGAAGTACATAGTCGGTATGGGATTGTCTGTGGCGAGAACTAGGCGCTTCACTGTTCACATGGGAAACTAATGAGACTCCGCGCCAAAGGCACACCGTTACTATCACCGAGAGAGAGGACCGGCGTAAAAACGATGGATGATACATGCGACAGGAACTTCTCTCTCGCAATCCTCTACGTTCGCTGTTGAAGAACACGGCTTGACATGCCGGGTGCAGCATTCCATGGGAAGTGAACTGCATCTTATGGCCTATTTCGGAGCATTTCCCCTTTCCTGCAGCATGCGGTGTTTTTTGGCCTCGTCTCCCACAGAACATGGCCACGCAATAATACACAAAGGGAGTACACATGTTGGCACCTACTTACACGTGTACATATGCATACGCGTACACGTCATGGGCCGATACGCTCCCGTGTCAAATCCGCCCTGTGCATGGGATGGCATGGCAAAGGAGCCTTGGCGTGATCCATGATCCTCCATTCCAGACTGACACGATGCCGTCCCGCGACGGCGCGAATGGTCATTATGGCACCAGATTCGATCATGGCGTTTTTGCGCAACAAGCGTGCTTATTTGCTCTATAGGTTTTTATCCCGCTCTTGCAGCGGGTGTATGGATTGCGCTCATTTTATCACACGTCTGTTCGATCATATGCGCGCCTCGGATCTGCTGTGCTCTTAGCCGTAACACCCCGCGAAGTCCCGTCTAGTGTTGCAAGGTTTTCCCTTATTGCAGGTTCTCATAAGCCAACGGGAGCTCTGTGGTTCAAGAAAAACGTTGAGCCAACGGCATTGGCTTGTTGCCGATGAATTGAGCAATTACGATTCCATCCTGAAGGAGGAAAATCTGGTTGTAAGTGGATGAAAAGGAGCTGAAACTGACGCGCTTCTTTTGTCAAAGTCTTTGTATCTTGCCGTCTGCTCCCCTGCTGTTATTCCTTAACCTCCGTCTGCATCTCATCTTACGAAATTCGGAAATATCACCGTAAACGTTACAGCAAGCCGAACTTGATCAAAGGATGGATGCTTCTCTCCATCTGCAAGTTCCAGCATCAAGAGGTAGACGGGTATGCACAGAGCCCAGGCATAGTGTGCGCTCGCCAGATCGCGACGCGCCACATGCTCTATAGCTGGATGCTGAAGCTTCCTTTGACGTTGTTCATGACGGGGGCTCTTTGCATGATCTACATCGCGGCAACATTCACCTTTGTTGAATAGCCAGAATCATGACCGAGACGTGATTTTCTCTATACACAGTCTACAGGTGTTCAAACTCACCTGTGCGTCGGCCATGTGTGTCTTCAACGCCATAGGGAGGCGCATCGTAGGGTGTAACCGACCCTCATTCACTTGATAGCAGTCTCTTGCGAATCTTCTCCTTCTTTCCTGTCTCCCTCTGTGTCCTCTCGCTCTCAAGCAAGTCCGCTAGTCAAGTACTTCTGATGAGACATTGCAGAATCAGAATCATTGCGCTGACCTGTTGCCGTCCCTCTTAGTTTGATCAGTACATCTGCCTTATGAACGTCAAGACATACTAGTTCAACAGAAGCACGGCGATCTTTACAGGCTCTGGCCTTCTGAACAAATGATAACCTAGGCCCTAGTGCTGTAGACTTTGCAGAAAACACTGACTTGCTACAACACCGAGCAAAACACGCAGTTCGGCAAGCATCGCCGACAGAACATTGCTTAACAATCAACCCTCAACTGCAGAATCGACGGAGTAAGGCACGGGGGCCTCGAGTAACGGCGCAGCGCACGCTCGCGGAGTCAACATGGCGAGATGAGCTCAATGAGATGGGCATCTTGTCGCGGCGTTTTCGGAGGAGTCCAGGACTCTCAGAGATGTCGGCGCGCGGCATGGCAATGACAAGGGGTATTTTCTGATGTCACAGTGAGTAACCGTATGTACTCTGTAGTGTGACTCAGCGACAAGCATCTATTTTGTGCATGCGGCGATGGCGGCAGGACGTGTTCGTGGCGGAATGAAGATGGCGTAATAACGGCAAACTGAGACTGGGGATTCTGCATGTACAATGCATGCTGTCATGTTAGTTCTTCGAGTTGCTCATCTTTTTGGCTTTCAAGCGATTAGAATCGATGCGTTGTTAGATAGAAGCCACAGAACAACCAACATGAGGTGTACTCCGTGGTTACGTACGTAGTCTAGGACTATGTATTGTATTCCTCCATAGAGCGACCGCCCCGCCTGAGTAGCCTAAAGTCACACCTGCACAGTGCAGACCGCTGGAGATCCTTCGCCTGGCAAATTTTCACCCCTCTATCGATAAGGCGAGGGGGGGCATCAAGCCGAACCGTTTCTTGGAGTTTGCGCCCATTCACGGGATCACGACCACGCGTCACACGCGCCAAGTCCATCAATTGCCTCGCTGACGAGCCGTCTCGTCTTTCACCATGCCGCACGAGGTCCTCGTTGGTAGTTCGTGCTTCACCGAATCCAGCGCCCAGGAGTTGCGGGCGCGCGCCAACAAGACCAGTCAGCCCAAGATCAAGCAGATCCGAGGCCAATGGGTGTACTACGTTGACCTCAAGTCGTCCGACAGAGCTGTCATCGACAATGTCAAGACACTCCTCCAGGATATCGACTCTGAGCCCCTCCTGGCCTCCGAGAGCACCACCAGCTCCATCACCGTCTACGTCACCCCTCGATATCTTTCCCCATGGAGCTCCCAGGCCACCAACATTGCCCACGTGTGCGGCCTGGCCGGCAAAGTAAACCGGGTTGAAAGAGGAAGGCTTTTGGTGGTTGAATTCGAAGATAAATATGAGGTCGGACAAGACGCGACATTCCGCGATATCCTCCACGACCGCATGACGGAGACGTTCGCTTTCGAGAAGCCCCAGCTCGACGTCATGTTTGCCGCCGGCATTCCCGCGCCTCTAACCGTCGTCGACATCTTTGCCAATGGTGGCGACCCTCTTCGCACTCTGCAGGCGTACAACAAAGAGAAGGGCCTCAGTCTGGACGACTCCGAGATGCAATACTTGGTCGACGTTTTCAAGAAGTTGGACCGATCGCCCCACGATGTTGAGCTTTTTATGTTCGCGCAAGTGAATTCCGAGTGAGTTGCCAGCCACAGCCACACCCCATCGACAAATACCTCCAGAGCACTACTAAGTCTCTCACGTTCCACTCATCTACTAGACATTGCCGTCACAAAGTATTCAATGCCAGCTGGACGATTGATGGTGTTAAAAAGGGCAAGAGCTTGTTTGAGATGATCCGAAATACCCACAAGAAGACGCCCGACTTTACCGTGTCAGCCTACAGTGATAACGCGGCTGTTCTTCAGGGCGAGACTGCCAACTTCTGGGCGCCTGACTTCACCACTGGAACATGGACCTTGACTCCAGAGGTAGCTCACATATTGGCCAAGGTTGAGGTGAGTCACACATTCTTGATCATCCTGAGAGGCGTCCGTTGCTAATGTTCAACGCTTTCGGCAGACTCATAACCACCCTACTGCCATCTCGTAAGTTTCTGCGGTTGAGTCTTGCCACAGGCCGGTATGTCGCATTTCATAACTAACGTGAGGTGCAGACCCTTCCCTGGTGCCGCTACCGGCTCCGGCGGTGAAATTCGTGACGAAGCGGCCGTTGGTCGAGGTTCTGTGACCAAAGGCGGTCTTGCTGGTTTCTGGGTTTCCGACCTGCTCATTCCCGAACACACAGCTCCCTGGGAGAAGGATATCGGCCGACCCGCACACTACGCCAGCAGTCTCGATATCATGCTAGAAGCTCCTATCGGTAGCGCCCGTTTCAACAACGAGTTTGGACGACCTTGTCTCACTGGATGCTTCCGAACTCTGCTCACTCCCGAAAACCCCATCGATGATGCCAAGGCCGGCGGTTTGGCATGGCGCGGTTACCACAAGCCCATTATGCTGGCTGGTGGTCTTGGAACCGTCCGTCCCCAGCACGCTCTGAAGGAAGAGCGCTTTGTACGCGAAGGCGCGCACGTTATTGTCCTCGGTGGCCCAGCGATGTTGATTGGTCTTGGTGGTGGTGCTGCTTCCAGTAACGCCTCTGGAGAGACCAGCGCAGATCTGGACTTTGACAGTGTCCAGCGTGGTAATCCTGAGGTATTCTCTTGCCTCCTTTTCCATACTTTCTCTCATTATCATTTTGTGGCAACGAGCATTACTAATACGCTATTAGATGGAACGCCGCGCTCAAATGGTGATCAACACTTGCGTTAGTCTAGGAGAAGAGACACCCATTGCCATGATTCACGATGTCGGCGCTGGCGGTCTTTCCAACGCTCTACCAGAACGTAAGCTTTGCTCTCCTCCCCATTTCTCAGGCTCCGGAGCTGACTTGTAGGCAGTGGTCAAGGATGCTGGTTATGGTGGCAAGTTTGAGTTGCGCCAAGTGGAGAGTGCCGATCGAAGCATGAGCCCTCTTCAAATCTGGTGCAATGAGTCGCAAGAACGATATGTTCTCCTCATCAACCCCGAGAACATGAACCGGTTTACCAGCATCTGTCGTAGGGAACGCTGCGGCTTCTCCAATGTTGGAAATGTCGTCACCAGAGACACCAATGGAAACGCCAAGCTTGTACTCACTGATCGCGAATCAAAAGAGTACCCTCGACCTATTGATCTTCCAATGGATGCCCTGTTCCCTCCCAAGCGCCAACAGGTACGAAACGTCACCTCCAAGAAGTCGAATTTGACGCCTTTCAATGCTCTCGCAAGCCTGCAAAGGGCCTTTGGCAAGGAGCTTGATAATGCTTCGTTATTCAAGAAGGCTGTTAAGCGCGTGTTCTTGATGCCGGCCGTCGGTTCAAAGTCCTTCTTGATCACCATTGGTGACAGAACTGTCGGTGGCCTCACCGCACGAGATCAGTTCGTTGGCCCATGGCAGACACCTGTGGCTGATGTTGCCGTGACTGCCACGTCGTTTCATCTGGGCGGAAAGCAATTGACCGGTGAGGCCATGGCCATGGGCGAGAAGCCTACGCTTGCTCTGATTAACCCTGGTGCCTCGGCTAGAATGGCGGTTGCAGAAAGTTTGATGAATCTCGGCGCTGCCGATATCATGGGAGATCTGCGACGAGTCAAGCTCTCGGCCAACTGGATGGCTGCCGTCAGCCACCCCGGCGAGGGTGCTGCGCTCTACGAGGCTGTTGAGGCGATTGGCATGGAGATGTGTCCCGAATTGAGCATCAGCATCCCGGTCGGAAAGGACTCGACCTCCATGAAGGCGGTCTGGAAAGACCAGGACGGCACCAAGAGCGTGACAGCACCAGTCTCTGTCGCGATATCGGCATTCTCTGTGGTGGAGGACATATTCAGCACCTGGACACCTCAGCTCCGAAGAGTAGAAGATGTGGGCGAAACGATCCTTTTGTTCGTCGATCTCGCAGAGGGTCGCCGAGCCATGGGAGGTTCAGCCTTAGCACAGTCTCTGGGAGCGCTTGGAGATGAAGCCCCTGACATGAAGAACTTTGGCCTCATCACCGACTACTTCGACGCTCTGTCGCAGCTCCACAAGAGCGGGGTTGTGCTGGCATACCACGACCGTTCCGACGGTGGATTGATCACCACGATTGCCGAGATGATGTTTGCTGGCCGATGCGGCGTGGACATGATGGTGGACGGCATTGCCAAGTCCGGCTCGGCGGGTGACATGATTGAAGCCCTTTTCAACGAAGAGTTGGGCGCTGTGTTCCAGGTCAAGGTGTCTGACGAGATGAACTTCAAGCGATGCTTTGCCACCTGTGGCCCACCAGCCGGCCTCATCCGCAAGTTTGGTGTGGTCAAGGCAGACTCCAGCACCCAGACGTTGACGATCCGACATGGTGCCACGACTTTTGCTACTCTTGAGCGTGCGGAGATGCAGCAGTGGTGGTCCAAGACGTCATACCAGATGCAGCGCCTCCGTGACAACCCTGCATGCGCCGATTCCGAATATGCCACCATCTCTGATGCATCCGACCCTGGTATCTCCTACAGACTCACGTACTCGCCTTCCGACACCATCCTCCCCATCACCTCCTCCATCACCGGCTTCTTCGGGAGAACCCCCCGGGTGGCAATACTCCGCGAGCAAGGTGTCAACGGACATGCTGAATTGGCCTTTGCGTTCCGAGCAGCCGGCTTCGAGCCCGTCGACGTGCATATGACCGATGTCCTGGGCGGACGATCCCTCGCCGAGTTCACCGGCTTAGCCGCTCCCGGTGGCTTCTCCTATGGCGACGTCCTAGGCGCTGGCCAAGGCTGGGCCAGGTCCGTCCTGATGCACAGCGACACCCGCCGCGAATTCGAGCTATTCTTCAAACGCCCCGACACCTTTGCCCTCGGCGTCTGCAACGGCTGCCAGTTCCTAACCCGCATCCAGCAACTCATCCCCGGCACCGAGCACTGGCCCACCTTTGTCCACAATGAAAGCGCCCAGTTCGAGGGCCGTTTCAGCATGGTCACCATAACCGAGAACGAAAAACGACCCTCCATCTTCTTCCACGGCATGAACGGCTCGTCACTCCCCATTGTGGTCTCGCACGGAGAAGGCCGCGCCGAGTTTCCCTCTCCGAACTCCCTCCATGAGCTTACTAGCCAGGGCATGATCTCTATGCGGTACGTGGACAATAGGCTGCGCGTGACGGATCAGTACCCGTACAATCCCAACGGTAGTCCCGGCGGCGTGGCTGGCGTGTCGAGTAAAGATGGTAGGTTTGTCGCCATGATGCCACATCCGGAGAGGACCATTGCTGCGGGTGTGAATAGCTATATGCCTCGCCAGGCGGCGGAGGAATGGGGTGACTTTGGGCCTTGGGTGAGGATTTTCAAGAGTGCTCGACGGTGGGTCGGGTAGATGTGATACTATGTAGTAAATTAAAGATTCATTCAGATTGGGGGGGGGGGGGGGGGGGGGGGGAAGGGTTGTACGTATATGTATGTTTTAAGGGTCCAATCCACCCATTCAAAAACTTGGGCACATGTTTGGTATTTTGCGTTTTGTAGGTAGCAATGAAAGTATAGCTTATGTTTTCTATATGCACAGATGTGAGCATGTGTGTGTTTGTACCATGGAATCAAGCTTCGAGGAGCCCAACAAAAAAAAAAAAAAAAAAAAAAAAAAAAACATCAACTAGAATCCTGCTGGCTCCCGGAAATTTCCACTCCATGCCAATGCCATGCCATATTCTGCTACATACCATGATCTTAGTCAATAGGGTCATGGTATGATTGAAAGGCGAAGTTCCCTCAATTCAGTCAGTGTATTTCATGCCAAGAGAGAGAGAGAGAGAACTACATTGATCCGGTGCGTTCATCGGAGAGGATACCCTTCGCGTGTGGGAGAGGTTTCGGGTGTTTGTTTCCGTTTCGGGTCAAGTAGTTAGTTATGGCATGGCATGGCATGGCATGGGTGTCTCGTGCGGGTCTCGTCTTTGTGTGGCCAAAGAAGTCTGGCTTGGGTCTTGGAGTCTGATGTTGAATGAACCTTGCCAGTAAGCTTGTTGAAGGAGTTTGTCTAGTCATACGTGTACGTTTGTTTGGTGCTAACAGACCCCTCTTCGTGTCGTAGAAGTATTGAATAGGCTGGCCGATGTTATACATTTTCTTCCAAAAATAGCCCGCTACGTGAAAATTACAGATCAAACATCTCGACCCTACTCATAAGCACCGTCAAGAGCTCATTTCTCCTCCGCCATCTTCCACATCCTTCACATTTAGTTCGCTTTACCAATGAACGCCTCAATCGAGGCAATCTGCTCCAGTACAGACGCCTTGCTCGTACCACCCGTAGAGGTCCTCTTCTCGACACTCCTCTCAAAGTCAAACACGTCCTTGATGTCTGCCTCAAACAGCGGCGTAATCTCCTTGAGATGCTCCAGGCTCAGCTCGGAGATGGAGGTGCCCTGCTCCTCAGCCTTGCGGACAACGGACCCGGCAATGTGGTGGGTCTCACGGAAGGGAACACCCTTGAGGACGAGGTAGTCAGCGACATCGGTGGCGAGCATGTCGGCTGTCAGAGCGGCCTTCATCTTCTCGGGGCGGATTTCGAGGGTGGCCACTACGCCGGTGGCGATTTTGATGCAGTCCGATACGGTCTTGATGGAGTCGATGAGGGGTTCGACAGATTCCTGAAGGTCCTTGTTGTACGATGTGGGGAGACTCTTGAGGGAAGACAAGAATCCAGATGACTATTGACAGGTAAGCATTCATTCAGCAAGACACGATCAAAACAATGCAGCACGATCCAGAGAAACAAAGAAAGACAAAGGATGCACAGGTAAGTGCAAGTGGTGGCTCACCTGTCCCATGACACGGCCAGCCTTGCCGCGGATGAGCTCCAGGCTGTCCGGGTTCTTCTTCTGAGGCATCAAGCTGCTCCCCGTGCTGTAAGCATCGGCAACCTGGCAGAAGCCAAACTCGGCCGTGGAGAAGAGAATCAGATCCTCACTCAGACGGCTCAGATGCACCATCAGCAAGCTGGCCCACTGCAGAATTTCGACAACAAAATCACGGTCGGCCACGGCAGCCAAACTGTTGGGGTGGGTGGTGGGAAAACCCAGGTCCTTGGCCATGAATTCACGATCAATGCCAAAGGGGTTGCCGGCCAGGGCGCCCACGCCCAAGGGACAGCTGGCGACGCGGTCCGCGACTCCGGACAACCGCTGGAGATCGCCGAGCAGGAAGGTGGCATGTGAAAGAAGCCAGTGGGAGAAGCGAACGGGCTGCGCGCGCTGCAGATGTGTGTACCCAGGCATCAGCACGGGGAGCGTCACTTTGGCCTTGGCGGTGAAGACGGCCAGGGCGTTTTTGAGTGACGAGGCAATGTCCTTGAGCTGTTCCCTGGCCCACAGTCGCATGTCGACACCGATCTGCTCGTTGCGCGACCGGCCCGTGTGCAGCTTCCCGGCGACCTGGGTGCCAATGATCTCGCCCAGTCGTCGCTCGTTGATGGTGTGGATGTCCTCATCCGACTTGGGGTTGATGACGATGGTGCCCTTGTCCCATTCGTCGCCGACCTGTTGCAGGCCGCTCGTGATCTGGGTGAGCTCCTCCTCGGTGATGATGTTGAGCTTCTGCAGCGCGCGGGCAAAGGTGATGGAGCCCTGAATGTCGGCGTGGCAGAGGCACTTGTCGAACGAGAGGGACTCGTTGAACTGCATCATCAGGTCATCGAGACCGCCTGGAACCAGTGGGTTAAATTAGATCAGCATGAGTTTATACTCGTCTCCCGAAACTTTTTGCGCTGGGGATGGGGAAATCAACAAGTTGACGTACTGCTGAAGCGGCCACCCCAGAGGAACGTGGAGGCAGATTCGGAAGCCATGCTGCTTGACTAGAGTGGTTTTCGGCAATGAGCTGCTGTGACTCGTGAGACGTGAGACGTGAGAGAGCAACGGGCCGATTAATGCTCGAATCGTGAGGTTGCGTTGATGGATGACTAGCTTAATGTGGAGGAGCAGTGTGGAGGAGCAGACGCAAAAAGTTGACGTCGGGCAGATTTTATGTGGGAGTGACACTGACCACTGCCAGTCCCACTGCCAGTCCCACTGCCGAAATCGGAGGATGACTGATTCAACGTCGCGACAAAATCAAGTCCCGTTCTCCACCCCGAGCCGCCACCCAACGTCAACCTCACGTCCCACACAAAACCAACGAATTCTTCTCTGTTCAAATTTTCTTCCCTTCTGTCCCTCTCAACTCCCACAATCCATTTTCCACGATACCATTATCAACACACTCATCAGCACCCTCACCATCATCACAATGCAGCGTCTCCTCCCACGACACATCATGCGTGCTTCCCTTCCCCGCGCCTACCGCTCCTACTCCTTCTCAACCGGCCCCTCACCCCCTAAACTCCCCGCAGACCAACAAGCCGAATTTGAGCGCCTGCAGCGCAACGCCTCCTTGTCTCCCGCCTTTCAGCCGCCATCGCCGTCCTCAGACTCCAGCAAAGAGGCGGCAGCAACGAAGGCGGCTTCAGCGCAAAGCGATGAGACCGCCCTTCCTACAGGTGTGCGGCGAGGCGCGCCTCCCGAGTTCACTGGCGATACAAACCCGCGAACCGGCGAGGTGGGAGGTCCCAAGAACGAGCCGTTACGATGGGGTGGCGAGGCAGACTGGAGCTACAACGGGAGAGTGACTGATTTTTAAGTCCGGCGGCGGTTGGGTGTCCGTGCTATCATAGCGCTGACGGTGCGGAAACTCTTGACGGGATATCGTGGGCGACGGAAAACAGGAGAGGAAACAAAAAAGTGACGGAGCAATGTCGTCTTGACCATTCTAGTGTAAGAAGTGCGGGAGGTCTTGTGCGCAGGGCGTACGCCAAATTCACTTCTGGGATTTTCGAATTGGGATTGCGCTCGCAAAAAACATTCAAACTTCATCCAACACAGTCTGGTACGAACATTATGCTACCGGATTCCTTCATTTTGAGTGGCCGCCGATAATCATTACTGGCGATAGAACTCCACACAACGCGGAGCAGAGAACCGAGCATAATGCGAAGAAGATGATCACATCCTTACCATACGATGAAGATAAAATCCCATGCTACGCAAAGGGAATATACCGATCGCGCAGGATGCAAGCTTCTACGTTCAAATGAACACATGATGCACGCCGACGCATCACTTCTCCCAAGGTGCTATCATCCCCGTACTTATACCCAATTTGGCACGGGTCAAACTCATGCGGCAGCCGGCCTCCTACCTTTGTGTGAGGAAGCTCAGAAGTCGAATCTCGACTCTCGAGCCTTATTACTTTGACACAATGTCCTGGCGCACTCCGTTTGATCAAGGTGGCAAAACGTTCCATACTGGAACAACATATGTGTATTGTTTTCACGTTCGCCGATGTTGATACGACGCGGTTCTTTCAACCGTCCTTCGAATCCTCTTCATGTGTCATAGTCTGGAGATGGAAGTGCAAGAATATGCCGTCCAAACCGTCTTTTCCACATATCGGCTCTACACTCGCTATTTTTTTCATACAGCACCACTGAGAATGAGTTGCGGGAAGCCTCATGCTGCAGCAACTCGGGACACCGTCAAGAGGTATGTTTATCCGCATTCTGTACTTACCCAAGCACACTTCACCACCCTCTCCATTCCCAAGGCGCAATGATGAACCCCAGATAGGGACAGCTTATACTACGGTATATGATGTGAACTTGGGCGAAAAATTTTAGTAGATGCTTCGATTGTCTGAGCCAATGCCTACACGTGTTGAATTTCTCATCACTGCGACACTACTTTGTCTATGTTGAGAAGGAAACAGCTTACTGACATGTCTTAATCAGGTGCATTTTCCCTCATCTGAATGCGCCTCGGCACGAGTCGAATTTCATGCAGCAGCAGACTAGTCCATGGCAAAGAAGCTCAGAAAACTCAAAGCTCGACTCTTGAGCCTTGCCTTATCTTGACAATGTTCCTGGCACGCAATCAATGGTCCAAAGTGACGAACATTACGTTACCGGACAGGCTATGTCATTCATTGCGCCGTTCGTTAGCTGATACTGATTCAGAACGGTATTTTCAAACGTCCTTCAACACTCTCCAGACAACCTTGTCAGGAAGACACGAAGGATGCCGTTCGAATCGTCTCTCGCACGTTTCAGCCTTTCGCCCGCAACTTCAACATACCGCACCACTGAAGACGATCCACTGAAAGCCTTTCGCTGCCACAACTCAGAGTCCTTCAAAACGTACGTCGGTATCTTTGTCCGCACTCGCCTTAAGCCCACACCCCCCCTCCTCTTTCCCTAGGCGCAATGATGAACCCCAGATAGGGACAGCTTATACTTCGGTATATGATGTGAACTTGGGCGAAAAATTTTAGTAGATGCTTCGGCTGTCTGAGCCCAATGCCTACATATGTCACATTATCTTCGTTCTTCACTTACACAAACACTGGTATGGGAACAGCGTACTGACATGTTGACTTCAGCTGCATCTAATTCTCCGCTCAACTCCAACTACATCGGGATCAACGGGAGAATTCGGCCTGATTAGCAGTCAGTGCTTCAAACTCTTGAAAGTTGCCTGTCTCTTGAATTGATCTTTGGCACGAGTCAAAAATCTTTGTGCAGTGGGGCCGGGGTCCGGGGCCCTTGTCAAAGTTCAACCCCATTGTGAAGAAGCTCAGGAAGTAGACTTTCATGTCTCGACTCTCGGGCCTTTCTTGGCAAATCGCCTGACCCGCTTGAACTTCTGCCATACATACTTGTTTGTCGTCACTGTGTTCTCAAAATTCAAAGCGTGTGAAGAATATAGACTACTTCGTAGCAAAGGTGGGAATAGAATATGCCCCCCCCCCCCCCCCCCCCCCATCTGTACCTGTCTGTCTGTCTTGTCTGTCTGTACCTTGGCCTATCGAGTCAAGAACGCCTGGGCAAAGACCCCTTTACCCTTGTTAAGATTCTGGTCACTGCCCGTAGAGGACGCCTGCACATACCCATACACTTGAGGTTATAACGTCGGTCCTTCGTAGTATGTATGTATGTATGTAGATCAAGAGCAACGCAACCCCAACGCATGCATACCTTGGATACATTTACATCAGACGCGAAATGGAGGTCTTTTTTTCAAACCATCATCTCTCACTCACTCACTCACTATTCGAGCTCTGCCCTGCCTAGTTAGTTAGTTACCTAGCATGGCCTCGCAGATATCTCTCATCTCTCCAATAAAGAACAAATCCGTAGAACAGCGAGCAAGCAAGGTTCTCTCTCTTCTGGCCCTTGTGGCTCTCTGGTATGTACTGTTATACTACTACATATGTACATGACATACTGTGCCATATCCGTGCCATTTCCATGCCATTTCCGTGACCGTGTTATTCCATACCCAAGCCGTGTTCATATTCGTTTCCATGTCCATGTCATTGAAGTCCTCACTTGCGTTCTTGGCCTCCCACGTACGGAGTTAATTCGCAAAACAACAAATGTAATCATGGGTAGCACCATGCAGCGCATCTTGCACTTTTCGCATCCCAAAATTCTTCCTCGCTTAGTCAAGTAATACAGACAGACGCCATTGCAATTGCTTTCTGGAAAAAACCCTTTTCAGACATCCGCCATCTCAACGTCACCCCCAGCCGAATCTTCCACAGCTTTCGCAGCCGAGGCAGTCTTGTCAGGTTCCTCCATGACGGCCTCCACAGCGGGTTCCAAAACAGGATCCACAGGACCTGCTGCACCATCCCGATTCTCCTTATCCCCCTCACCATGCCCCCCCTCCTTCTCGTGCGGTGACGTCCTCTCCGCTTCTTCAACCGGTGGCTCTACCTGCGCCACCGGCCGAAGGTCCTTCCTCATCCAACTCCCTGTAAAGTCCGCCCTGAACCCAGTACGTCTATCATGCTCCTGTGCCGGCCCGTTGATATTGCCAAAACTAGCCGAAACTTCCATCATGACTTTGCGCATTCGTTCTCTTCGAGCCTTGCCCCGGAGTCTGGCTTGTGGTTCTCCCCCGTTTTCAACCCACCGGATGCTCTGGATCATGTAGCTGAGGCCATCGTGGATAGAGTGTCTCTCGCCGTGTGCGCCGCCGAATTCGCGGCTGGAAATGCCGAAGCGGGTACAGCTTGTGTATCTGGTTAGTCGCGGGAGGATAAGAACAGTGACGTGGAGGTCGCGGCCGGGTGGGATGGACATGGGTCCTGAGAGTGGTGGTGTTATGATGGCGCCTTCGGATTCGTAACTGGGGGCGTGTTCAGTCATTGCGTTCTGCGATTTATCTGTACGCTTGCCGTCGGCGTCCTTGTCGAGGTCTAGCATATCTGGATCAACGTAGTCTGTCCACTCGCCCCGGATCCACCCGCCGTGAATGCAGGCGGCCACCACATCAGAGTCGTCGGTATGAACATCGGTGCCCCATACGTACGAGCGTGCGGTGATTTCTTCTCTGGCTACTGTAGAGAGGTGAACATGTGGTACCTTGACTGTGAGAGTACAGTTTTCCTTGTCGCGGATCACGTCCCAAGGGAGCGGTTTTGGATTCGACGAAAAGCCTCGATGTGTTGGAGCGTTTGGGACTAATCGACCCGGCTTCAGCTGAGGCTCGTAGATGAAATCTCCTAGGTGATGTCTCGGGTAATGAGCGACCGCGTCCAGAACGGGCTGGGACGCAACAATAATTTTGGCCTTGGGAGGCATGACAGCCGCGGCGGGTTTGGCCTGGACGTTCTGTGCCGGTTGGCTAGCCTTTTGGCCATGGTGATGGTGATGGTGATGATGGTGGTGGGCGTGGGCTTTCTCTGCTGAAGAGTCTGTCTGGGTGGCACCCTTTGTACCTTTAGATGTAGCAGCTCCCGCGGGTGGCGAAGGTGCGCCGTCTTGAGCGTGATGATGGTGATGATGGTGGCTACTGAGCACTAATTAGCAAAGGTTTCCATTGGTTTGTTCTTCTTCTTCGTCTGCTTATTCTCCTTTCTTTCCTTATCCTTTCTCGATTTTTCTTTAGTGAGGGAAGACGGGGAGGGGAACGCCTAGTCAAAAGCAACTTACTGATGATGATGGTGTTGATGTGGTTTAGGCCTCTTGTTAGCCTTGCTTCCCCCAGCAGGCGTCACCCTGCCGGAGTCATCATCGTCGCGTTGATCTTCTTCTTTCGGTTTTCGCCTTCTACTACCACCACCCTTGCCTCCCCTGCCAGTGTTTCCGGCATTCCCACTAGTATCGGGCCCGGAATCTCCTACAATATTCGCATCGTCTCGCCTTGCTCCACCTGAATGCAACATCTGGTTCTGGAACGAGATGGCCGCCGAAGATGTGTTTGGGCTGGGTACGCCAATACCACTCACGCCGCTTCCGATCCCCGAGAACATGCGGCCAAACTCGCTCTTGATACCCGACTCAGTTCCGGGTCCTGCCTTCTGAAGTTGTGCACTCCGAACGGCCTGTGGCATAGGAGAAAGCCTTCCTTTTCGGTTGATATCTTGGATCGGCATAAGGTTTCGTGACAACCCGTTGGGCCCACGTTGCTCATCACTGTCCCTGCGCGGTTGCTCAAAAGATGGCGGGCCAAGCGCGTTGTTGTAACCAGCCGTCTGTCCAAGCCCGTCCTCACGAACTCTGGCCATATTGTGGTGCGGGTGAGTCTGCTCTATACGGGCGCGATCAGCATCATACTGTTGTTGTGGCGTCGGCGCAGATGCGGTGGACGACGAATGGAGATGGTGTGGAGGAGGAGCAGTTTGATATAGATTTCCGTGATGCATGTAGGGTCCTGATGCCGGGGGATACTCGGCATGCTGTACCTGTCGCGGTACATGGTCCATAGGAGGTCTGTAGCTAGCAACATCTAGGTTTGGCCTGCCCCATTGATCCCTAGCAGCAGCATCTCGAGGATCTGGTGGCCGCCCGTATGATGACTGGTTCGGATGTGCATCGCGGTGAACAACTTCATGAGATGGTATGTGCGGATGACGCGTGTCGGCAGACCCCGAGTACGCTCTGTCCCCACGGGCGTCCCTCTCTTGATGGTCAGTCACTGGTGGACGATCTCTTTCCGCTCGGTATCGGTCATCGTATGGGTAAGGTCTGAAGCCAGACCGATCAGCGTGGTACTCGACACCAGCAGATTGCCTGCCATCGTCTCGACGCAAATATCCATCCTCAGGGCGACCCACATCCAAAGGACGTGACTGCACGGAGCTGTACGACGCTTTAGCACGACTGCTAGCACCAGGTGGAGGTCCAGCAGCCGAAACATCGGCAGAGGCAGACGGGTGGCGCTGATGGTATCCCTGAGGAGTACCGTATCGGTGCAAATCAGGAGTCGTCACATATTGCCCACGAGGAGACGGCGCACCTCCTCGAGGATCATAGGGTCTCGGGTGATCGGGTGTTTGAGGTCGACGAAACGGGGGGTATTCGGACGAGGCAGAGTGCATTCGTGGCGAAACTTGCATCGGCGGCGCAAATTTGGGCCCAGAGATAGACGGCTGACCTTGTAGCGGTTGTTGGTGGTGGTGGTGGTGATGCTGTTGATGCTGCTGCTGATTCTGTTGCTGCTGTTGTTGATGCTGCTGTTGTTGATGCTGCTGTTGTTGATGCTGCTGTTGTTGATGCTGCTGTTGTTGATGCTGCTGCTGTTGTTGATGTTGCTGTTGTTGATGCTGCTGTTGATGCTGTTGCTGTTGATGCTGTTGCTGTTGATGTTGTTGCTGAAGATGTTGCTGCTGAAGTTGCTGGTGCTGAAGCTGTTGCTGGTGCTGAAGCTGTTGCTGCTGATGTTGTTGCTGCTGATGTTGTTGCTGCGGATGTTGTTGCTGCGGATGTTGTTGCTGCTGATGTTGTTGCTGCGGATGTTGTTGCTGCGGATGTTGTTGCTGTTGCTGTTGTTGCTGTTGATGTTGTTGAGGAGGAGGTAAAGAGTCACGCGAAGCAAGTGAAGGCCCACCCAACATCGCTGATATCGACATAGGCGTATTTGGCACAGTTCCTGCTCGACTGATCGAAGCCAACGAAGGGAGATCGCGGCCAGACGCAAACGAAGTCGGGTTCCCTACGGGAAGAGAGGGTGGTCGAGGCGGAGGCGGATGTGGGCCATAGATCATAGAGCCCTGCGGCTGTGAATGAGAGTGATGATGAAGGCCTTGCTGCTGGATCACGACATGGCCTTGTGAGGGCGGTGATGTCGGCGGTGGAGGCATGGGGCGGCTGAGCGGCGACGCGCCTTGCGCCCGTGACTGTCCGAGCTCTGGCAAGCTTTCGCGTGAGGCGGGCGCATGCATGCAGGAGTTGCGAAGTACGCAGAGAGCCGGATGGGTTCATGCGCAGCGCTGGGCTGGCTGATGATGTCTTATTCGCGAGCACGGCGACACGGTCAGCCCGGCATGAGCGAAAGAAGAGGCGTCGCGAGAATCGAGAAGGGACTCGAAATGGGAGTTGAGATGGGAGTTGGGAGATGGAGTTGGCGTTGGCGTTGGCGTTGGCGTTGGCGTTGGCGTTGGCGTTGGCGTTGGAGCGGAAGTGGGCGCTGAAGTGGTCGCTGAAGTGGACCCGTGGCACGGGAGCAGGCTGGCAGTGTCTAGGATGCATCACAAAAGCCGCCGGCTCGAGCGTTGGGCTGTAGCGACAGGCCAATCAGAGGGGTAACTCAAGGGCCGCCCCCCGGGGTGGGCTGCTACAAAGCGAGACGAAGGGAAGGAACGACCCTGAGTTGAG
Organism: Claviceps monticola; assembly: GCA_018360055.1. Taxonomy (NCBI): domain Eukaryota; kingdom Fungi; phylum Ascomycota; class Sordariomycetes; order Hypocreales; family Clavicipitaceae; genus Claviceps; species Claviceps monticola. The sequence continues at coordinate 50,575 of SRPP01000107.1, forward strand.
TTGGGGGAATGCAGACAAGGCCCCGAATTGCCGGTTTGCCGGATGGCAGGAGCAGAAGCCAGGCCGACGCGTCGGAGCTTTTTAGATCATCGCGCATCGAACGTCGCGGATAAAGAGATGAATGACGCGGCAAGTGGCTATGTATGAGCCATGTCAAAATTGGCGGCGGAAGAGCGCCAGCACACGTAAATATACTTAGGTAGGCATGGTTGGGCGTGGTTGGTGTCGCGTCGACGAGACGTTGCAATACATAACTAGTTAGCGGGTTGAGGTGCAAACCGATTCAGGATGCAAAGTCAGAGTCGCGAATCACAGAGCGGGGAGCTGAGAGCGGAGCTTCAGAGCTTGGAGGGCTTGGGATGGTGAGAGAAAGAGGCGAAAGAGGCGAAAGAGGCGAAAGAGGCGAAAGAGGCGAAAGAGGCGAAAGAGGCGAAAGAGGCGAAAGAGGCGAAAGAGGCGAAAGAGGCGAAGGTTTGTTTTGTCCTTGTTTGTTTTCTATCTTTTCCCCAGTTTTCCGTTTCTTTGGGGGCTTTCCTTGTTCGTTTGGTTTTTTCTTCTTTTTCTTTGATAAGGTCCAAGATGATGTTGCCAACATTTACATACAACTAGTTGTACATACCTATCAGGGAGAGAAGTCTGCGCGAGGTTGCACGCATCACACACACCAGCCCACTTGCGGCCACTTCGAAAGGGTGGCCACTGGCAGGTTGCGTCAGAGATGGAGACGTGTTTGGACTGCCTTCGTTCTGCAGCAGCTGCAGCCTGCAGGTGTCGTAGCATCGGACATATGTGGCGTCGAACTTCTCTTTATTCGATAAGAACAATGGACGAAGATAGATCATGATGCGATGGATGCACGTGCAATGAAACGATGGGCTTACTCCGTAGACGCGCGCCACCAAGCCGATGAGGCCCCCTCTCATTGGGTGGCAGCAAAGGCGTAGTCTACATAGTATGTACATATGTAGCAGAGAGCAACTCCCAAGCAGAGAATAGCGTTCCGTGACTGGTGAGTGATATCACCACGTCTATCGGTATCACCTCTTGTCGCGTCTAGAAGAGGGATACGTAACGGAGCCATCGCTGGGCGCCAACAAGCAGCAAGAGATGAGTTGCTGCAATGATGCCACAGTGTAACACACCTGTAGCATCATGCGTCTTCTTTTCCCCGACCCGCCTTCACCGTTTCATTCTAGACCAGTCCCGAAGGCTTTGTCAGGCTTCCGTCGAAAAGTCGGTCGCGCGCGCCCCTGAGTCCTGAATGCAGTGTCACCCTGGCAAAGTGCCTGTATCATATCATCTTACACTTGGATCTTATGTGACACCGACATCCCATCCCATCCCAATCAATAGGGCTCAGTGACAGGCCGAGTTTAGCATCTTGCTATTCTGTCCAACTCTTCAGCTTATCCTGCACCATGTAGCTGGCTCTCTTGGTGAATTTGCATGTCGGACCACACATATGTTGGTGCTGATGCTGCAGAGTCGGACAGAGGTGCCTAATGTATGCAGTGTTTTGATAAGTCTCTTTGGAACTTGCAGTTGTGGAACCTGATAGCCGTCAAAAGCTGGCGGCTAGGAGGCTGGAGCCCTCAGTATGTATGTATGTATGTATGTATGTATGTATGTATGTATGTACATATTCGCAACAGTGTGACAGGTGGATTTGAGAGATGGTCGTCGTGGAAGAGGATGAGGAGCGTCGATGGCGGAGACGAGCTGTTCAGGTACAAGTTCAGAACTTCAGAGGCGCATGTTCAATCGCAGCGCGGCCCACGCCGAGCCGAGCTCCGTGACTGGACCGAATTCCCGTCTTGCTTCGGCTTAAAATCGAGCTTCAAATCCCGACACGGCATTATCCTCAGCGACGCTAGCGCCGGCGCAATTTTGGTGTCTTCAGCTGTCTTCATTTTGGATGACTCGTTGATCGCGGGTTTCTTTTGCCTCGTCTACAATGCTCAGCTGGTCACCCATCAATGCTACGTAGCCGCCCGGCCTCTCTACATTCGCTCAGCCTTCGCCCTCAACCCTCGGGTCCAACCTGTCACAACCGGCTCATTGTCAACGATGAGACTCTCACTCGCCTTCGTACTGACCCTCATCGCCGTGGTGGCTGCTTCCAGCAGCGAATCTGCCTCCTGCGGCGCAGCCCAGTACAGCAGCGACGCCATCGCCCGAGCCGCGAACGCTTCGTGCTCCAGAGTCAAAAAGGGGACCGCCATCGGCGCCAACTCGTATCCTCACGTGTACCGGAATAGCGAAAAGATTGACCTTAAGGGCTTGAGGGGGCCTTTTTACGAGTGGCCTATTTTGAGTAATGGGCGGATTTATGACGGGGGTAAGCACGTTTTAGCAGCACTTGGACAGATTCACGTCCCTTTCTTTACTTTTGGTGTTTTGTTCTGGCTTTGCTTTGGTCTCTCATGGAAGAGGAGCATTCATGGTTCGGAATATACTGTTGAAAAGACGAATCACGATGTTTTGATGGAAAGGAGAATCACTCGTTGAAAAGAGTCCATGTTGGAAAGGCGAAATACCCGCCGGAGAAGGAAATTCCTTGTTGGAACAGAGAATCTCCTCCTGCAACGATCAATTTCTCGTCCAAGAGGAGAATGGCACCCCAAAAAAGGATCACCATCTTGTGCAAAAGTAGAATGGCATGTCAGAGACTGCACGACAGCTAATCATGAGCATAGGAAATCCCGGCCCCGATCGAGTCATCATCACCAAAGACTGTACGCCTGCTGGCGTCCTATCTCATCAGGGCGCCACGAACAATGCTTTCCGCGAGTGCTCCCTCAAGACCACCTCGGACTCTCCTGCCCTCATGGCACAATCTCGACTGGTCTTGGCGGTCTATCTGGCCATGATGGTGCTTGCCTTTGCTGCATTGCCGCGTGCGGGATCAAGCTGAGGCATACTTTGGTCCTGGCGAACCGTATAAGAGATGGTCCATGATGTTGTGGCCAGTCAGGCAGTTCAGCTTATTTTGACAGGCTATTATACATCGCCATGGGACCTGCGCGTCGTAAGTAGAGAAGGATGCTTTTTTCGGGGTTATCAGGCTGAATAGATACAAGAACATTTCTGTAAAGAAGCTAAAGATACTTTCTGTTAGCATCTTATGAGATAAATATGGCAGCGATTTTAATCCAAGATACCCAGGGACCCTCGCACTTACAGTCACGTTCTTCTAGGCTCGTAGCGTTGAACCGTGCAGGTATTGCGATCGCCATTGGGCATTGGATGAGGGTCCAGGGATTAGAAGAGGGATATCATAGCTCATCATACACGCCAACGACTGCCAGCTGTGTCCACCGCATGATACTCCCCGAGTCCCCTGCAGATGCATTCTCACTACTCAGTTAGAGAACCTGTGACTGTGTTCCAAGATCGACCAACGTGGCACTGCAAGTGACAGACTGCGACCTGTTGGGCACATGGATGATGGACCGACTTAGCAAAGGAAACAGTGTTACTTCATTCTGACAGGGAACATGAGAACCTGAATGCTACATGTAAAATCCGACTTATTGTCTGTATCTCTGGCTAACAATATTACGTTTTGTGCCAAGTTATTGTGAGGGCGCTGAGGCCGCTGAGGCTCTATCACAACCCCCGTGTAAGTCGTGATGCCTCACGAGTCACGCTTACACCACATACCTCAGTATTTATACTATCTCGGCCCTGGGCCCGCGAAATGTCGCTCATCAGCCGAGGGTGGTAACTACTTACCACTACAGTGGCACTACTCCTCAAAGCGACCAGCTGGAATTAAAACCCGCTGCAGAGTCCGAAACTAACTCGGGCGATCTCGACAGAGCCATCGCAAGAACGATCTAACGATGAATGAAGGGAAAGCTCTTCGAGATATTGGGTGAGTAGGTTGATGGTCACTGCTGTCCTCCTCAGTTGAGCCAGAACTGTAGGAGAGATCACTTTCCACACACGGAGAATTTCATGAGAAGAAGACGGAGACGAAATTGAGTGCAGAGAGTGGGCGGAGACAGAGAGCTCCGGTATGACAAAAAACAAATGAGAGCCCTCAGCCTCGACAGCTTTCAGAGCAAAGGTCGAATGGCAGACGTCGAGATATTCAAGAAATGAATGAAGGAGGCTGGAGCAGTGTGCACTGTGCAGTGTGTAAACTGTAGGCTGTAGCTTCGTAGTGAATGTCAGTTTTTCTGGGTGCGTGCGAAGCAGTATCACTCTAGGAAGTGATTGTTTTAGGGAACTGAAACTCTGTCTCTGTCGCTAGAAAAGAGAGGGGATGTCATTGTGAGGTATCGTAGAACTACGAAAGGTAGGATTCGAGTCTCTACAGTGGACACAGAATCCTAGGTAGAGGAAAGTGAAACGAAGAACCCCATTTAGTGTAAGCCGTGCGAGAAAGATAAGAGGAAATGGGATTATGCGAAGCGAATATGTACGAAAACATTCTGCCGCCTAGACTAGTACTTACTACATACTCGTGCACAAAATGATATGTCGTAAGACTGGAGGCGACCATCGGACGGACAGTGAATACCACGCATATTGCTACGGATAGGCATATTGTGCAGCTCGTCCGTCGAGTCTTTCTCTACCCCCTCAAGTTTCAACTTTCAACACCACGACTGCATCTTCTCATGATGCATTGTCGCCATGGGCAACCAACCTACTCAGCCAGAAACGCTCTCATCGAAACCACACAGGCTCTTCGAACAGCACATACATGATAACCTTTCGAGGTGATTCAGTAAGAAATTCTGAAATAGCACGATTGGAGCTCAAGCTTGAACTGGTATGCCACATGGCTATGTATAGGCTGTCCGTCCGTATCGCGGCACCGCACTAGAAGAAGGCAGAGAAGATGGCAATGAGCATTTTCTTTTAGTTGGCATTTTCACGAGGAACACAGAAGCGTTGGAGCTGATGTGGAACAGTGGAAGAATAATTGGCTCTTCATGAGTCATGACTACCAGTCTCGGCATGATGCATCACAACATATATGCTATTCAGGCGGCAGTAGCAGCATACGCCGCTGCTCAGAGGTAACTATACGCAGACTCATCAAGCGTAAGGACAGAAGAAGAAGTATTCTGAACTATTGCGTGCGATGTGTGCACTGTGTCCTCGTGTGTTGTCGATTCTATCATGCATAGTCCGCCCAATCAAGCACGCACCACTTTGGCAACTGCGCCGGTGATGATATGCAGCCATTCTTTTCCTGACGATGATTTTAAATGAAATGTCACAGCCGCAAGCGATGTCCCGCAGCGGAATGGGTGAGTGGTGTCCGTATCTGAACCCGTGCGAGGAGGGTCTTTGATGACTCCATTTCCCACTTTTGTCACTTGCAAAGAAAGCGTTGGAACGGAATTTACGGAGACGTGCAGGCAAGACGATAACAAAACAAGTATACACCTAACTCCCGGAGTGTATTACGTAGTGTGCAACTGCGGGACACACAGCAGTAAAGCTGGCACTATGTCCCCTCGCGCAGTAAAAGCCTCATCGACAGCTATAGAAAGTATCACAGGCCCAGGTAAACTGAAGCTCGATCCTCCCAGCGACCCGACCAAGATGGCGTGCGTCCGACCACAGCGTTTCTTTGTCCACGAATCCCGCCGCTTGAGCCACCTAGTTACGTATTCGTCTGAGATTGGTAAGTGGGCACCTCTTGAGCCAGAGTCAACCAAGCTCTCGGCGTGTCAATGATGATCCATTCTTGGCCTGGTATGGTATGTGCAACGGAGATTCCTTGCCTGCAGCCTGCGCGATTTCTGCAGGGCAGCTGCGAACTACGCAGGGGCAACATGCGCGAAGATGCCAAGGATAAGACTGTGGAACGCGCGTCGAACGTGGGATGTTGGTCAGATGTGACGGAGTAGCGTTCGAATCCAAAACGTTACGGGGGCCAGATGTAGGACTTTCGCCAGAAACCAACAGGAATGGCGGAATGTAGAGCCCCATAAGACACCCCGGATAGACTATGAGGGAATAAACGTAGGTACTTTGCTAGAGTCCAGAACGGGAGTTTTGAATGGCCGGGCCAAGACCCCAGGAACACCTCGACGCAGATGTTGGTCTAGCCTCGGGCCCGACGGAGACAACACAACAATGCTGCAAGTTGTGGCTTTTCCAGACAAACCAGTAGGTAAGTAAGTCATCCTAAGCGCTTCTGCCGGCTCTGAAATCCTCAGCTTTGCATTCTATTCTGCCTTGACTGCGCAACGCTGCCGTCACAGCCCAAGCCTTAATCGGGGTTCCGTAGTGCCGTTCATCGTCTTCTCAAGTTCTCTTTGCTCTTGTTGCTGCGAAACCACGAGATCGGACAGGAGCCAAGCCAAGAAAAAGCCAACTTCACTCTATGACCTGTGCACCGTTCATCGAGCCATGGCCCATGGAGCGTTTATCAAACCCTGCACGGGTGTTCTTTCCGCGGGCATGCGAAATTCGTTAGCACATTGCCAAGGACAACCTACGCTCATGCACACGTGTACTCTGTAGTGTCGGGGACATTGGGGCAAGGTGGAAGCTCATCTCCAGGACCATAATGTCAGTTTTCAGTTTCTTCGTACGATTCGCCATCGTACTTCAAGCGGGCCGGGCCCACGACGGGCTGCAGCCCCATAACTGCAGCCCCATAACATTTTCAGAACTCTCGGGATCGTGAAAGAGTCGTCGTTGTCGTGCGACGATTGGTGGGTTGGGTTCTCAACGAGGCGCTTCCTCACCCGCTCAATGTATGTTTTCTCAAGCATTCTTCGCAACACACTTTGTCCAATTCGCCTAACGATGGCGCAATCGTATGAAAACTTGATATCTTCCATCATGGACCTGGAGACAAAGTTACACCTCGCCCCAATGTTTCCGACATGTAGGTAGATTCACTGTCGGGCTTTTTCCGGCCCTGAACGTTGGTCGGGATACACGGTGAAGCTCATTCCATGGAGCAGGAAGCATGCGGGCGCATTAGTATCGATGCCGTGTGCCGTTCATGTCGATGTCGAGCCCGTTGCTGCACCGTGGTCGATGGTCGTGCGTGCGGATCACGCCATGTATGCTATGCTGCGATTTATTGGCCAGAAGCGGCCACGCGAGTGACCAATGCGTGGATGAAGGGCAGCCAGATGAGCAGATAGATGTGTCATGTGCGAGATGCCGAGAGACCGAGAGGCATCACGAAGGGCTATGGGCGGCGGCACGGACCGAAGTTTATATTTGGGCGTTGATTTTGTGTTTTGCTGCACGCAGCACGACTCGACGTTGTTGTCGTCGGACTCGTCCCTTCGGAAACTGGATAGAGGAATACGTATGCCTTGTCGTCGGGTCGAGGCTAGGTGTACCCCTATAAATGCATATTGCATCATCCCACTCCGTCTCTACGGAGCAGAGTAAACAAGCAACCAGTATCAATGAAAGTCATCTGGAAGTTACTGGAAGAGCGCATTACCTGGAACTAGGAACTATTTTGGTTACAAAAACACAAAACAGTCCAAGCGTGCACACGAAATTGGCTGTGAATGTATCGCTTTCGTCATGACACTCTCCGCCTCCCCGTTCTTACTGAGCATAGCTGACTCCACAATTCTGAGTTAGCTACGGAGTACCTAGTTACATGACAAAGGGCCCAAGCGCAGAGCCAAATGCCGCAGGACGCAAGACGCAAGACGGGAGAGAATTGAGATGAGACCACGTTGATGAATCACGCGTGTTATGCACGACGCAAAATCTGGGGCTATGCATTGCATCTGCAGAGGCGCGGCACTCAAAGATGTGCTATGTATTGGTTTCTGGCAAGGCGAACAAGGCCACTCACTATGTATCCATTTGCGGCCTTCAACAACGCGGCAAAACGCAAGTAGCTCAAGCTCCATTGATCCGTCTCGCCAAGACGACCTATTATGATGTGCATATTTCTGCTATGTACTCCGTAGCAGCGTCCGGACTCCAACCCATCGTCGCAATGCACCAGTGACATACAAGTGTCCTGCCTGTCAGAACATGTCTTTCCGTACGGAGTACATACATATGTACATACCTTACATTATGTAATGCCTCGTCGAACGACAAACCACGCCCTTATCATCGGGGCATCATGACCAGCGCTGGCAAGGAAGCCACCAGGAGACCCCCAAGCCCCGTTTTTGAACCGATTGCCACCCCAAGTCGATCGCCTTCAGCCTTCAGCCTTCAGCCTTCAGCCTTCAGCGCAACGTCTCTCGTTGCATGGAGCCGGCCCCCGGTAGGTACTAGACCGGCACAGATCGAGGAAAGGGCCTTTTTGTCTGTGAGTGGTCCCGATGGCGAGGACTCAGGAGCGGGAGGAAGCGGAGACGAGGCGGAAAGCCGATTTCTTTCGGGAGAGGGCCATGGATGGATTATGGAGTGGTATCAGGGGAAAGGCAAGGGTGGGATGAAGCGGTGCGGTCCGTGTTTGCATGCTCATTGCCTAATGGGGCATTATAATGAGGGGATCATAGCGTCTGGGACTTGGAAGCGCATACATAGTTAGGTACATGTATGGACAATACAGGAATATGACTACGTACGCATGTGTGGACTCGTAGGTATGTTTTCTGTATAGGTAGGTATAATGAGAGGTAAACAATCCAACACATACTCTATACATACTCTATACATACTCTATACATACTCTATACATACTCTATACATACTCTATACATACTCTATACATACAATGAATATAACGTGGGGTGCCACACGCACAAGAACAGTACAGACTGCAACAGTGGAACGTAACGAATAGGTAGGTACCCAAGGTAGAAGAACGCACATGGATAGATAGCACGGGTAGAGTTCACAGACCGATAACGTATCTACCACAGCAACAATGATGAATGCGTGCATACGAATGAGTTACAATTGCAACGCCCATATATCCAAAACAATGCAATCGCCAACACGTAGTTGTACGAATGGCCGTGCGACGACCCCCACGTTTACGGTTTCGCCCAGCTGGGGTAATGGTCCAGAGCCGAGCCCACATCGTACCACGTCCCCTGGCAGTAGACCCCATGATCGGACTTCGTCGTCAGACTCCATCGTCGTAAACTTTCTTGGTCCTTACATATTTCCCTCGGCAACCGGGCGGGGGTCTTGACTCGGTAGTGTAATAATGCGGCTGGGAGCGAAACTCGGCCGGGAGTCATGTCCGGGGAGAAAGACACGGCGATGCTTGAAAAACGGTTGCTATCACGCGTCGCGCTTCGGACTTCCATTGCTGTACAGATTTATTGTACATGCCGTCATGTACCTGTATCTTTATGCAGTGCCTGTCCCCTTGCGTCCCGTCATGCAAGCACACTTCTGGTCTGTATACCTACATTGACATGCTATGTATCAGACGTACGTGCTCCGTACATACATACCGTATGTACATATATCATACGAACATCATACCGAGTACATGCGCACAAAAATGGGTCACACACAACTCTATTCCTACCGACGTGAACAACCTCATCTCATCTTCATCACAACCTAAGACCAGCCTCAGCCCATGTCTCACGAAAACAGAACAAGCTACATACAACGGGACATTCTTTGCCCTCTTTTTCTCATACATACATACATACATACATACATACATACATACATACATACATACATACATACATACATACATACATACATACATACATACATACATACATACATACATACAAGACGGAGTTTGCGTTAAAGAAAGTGGAACCGTCCCTGGGGCTGAGCAAAAACTCCAGGGACCAGAAGTCCAGACTTGAAGACGGGAACCCCGGACGCCAGCCAAGCTCCCGCCCCGCCAATTATGCAATGCAGCAATGCCGCTTTCTTCGTCCTGCTGCCCAGTGAGTTGCCGGCTTCTCGTCAATCTTGTCAATCTTGTCACTTCTTGGCGCATCAAGGTTGAAAAGGCAAAATGCAAAAATGCACCTAGCACGAGAGGACAGGAATGAAGTGGCATGGCATTACTCCGTACTATGTGCAGACTTTGCGCTATGTACCTATTGCACCGCCAAGAAAATCAGGATGGAGGGGGGGGAAATAGACGGCCAATCTGTTGTTTCATTAATCTGTTGTTTCATTAATCTGTTGTTTCATTAATCTGTTGTTTCATTAATCTGTTGTTTCATTCTTTGTACAGCGCTGCCCAGATCTTGATGCTCTACGCATGTACTCCGTGGGTACGGAGTACTGTTCTCGCTGAGTACCAACTGGCCACTGACTAGGATTTTCCTCAATCGCCGCCATGTCCGCATGATTCCCTGTTTCGGGCCCTGGAGGCCGCACTCTATACTCTAGATCCGTGAACTTGCTCTCGCACACTTGTCTTGTCACTGCTATCGTGCGGAGATTTGCTGATAGAACGAATCCATGTTTGGGGCGGGTCGTCGGACCAGGTTGATCCAGGGGTATGTTTTTGGATGTTGGCGTTCGCGGCAGGCAGCTATATTATTATTGGGCGAGGGTGTTAGTATTCGTTCAAAGTGGGAATGCTACAGATTCGAAGTTGAATCGATGAAAGTCACGACTGTCACTCTGGTGACGTTGAACATACAGCAGATCTCGTTGCCCCTGTTTTTCAGTTCTTCTGGTCAGCGGACTTTGATCCGAATGAGCAAGGCTAGGTAGGGACTTTCCGTCCCGACTTGTGTGATTGCTTACCAGTATTGCTTGCTGACAATGTTTGGACGACATCTGCGCTCGGTCTCAATGTACTTGGAGCACCATGACTCTACCAGGTGGTAGTGGTGCTGGCAGCTCAGCTCTTTCTGGAGAGACAGCTGGTCAGCATCAGGGGGTCGTAGAGGGGGGTAGGGCGGAAAACGCACGTAGATGTAGTTGCACATGGTGCTGGTGAGGCTTGGGAGATGTTGGTGCAGTTGGTGGCTGGTGCTGTGAGGTGCAGGATTACAGGATTACAGGTTTTGATGGTGTTTGATTGATGTTGTATTGACTGATGACTGATGACTGATGACTGATGACTGATGACTGATGACTGATGACTGATGATTGATGATTGATGATGATAAACAGTGATGTACGTCTAGTTGATGTGTTTTGATGCAGGGCTTGATATACGTTGGATTCTTTTTTAGTTGACGTTGGAGTTGATGTCGGGTTTGGTGTCGGATTCGATGTGGGATCTGGTGTCAGACTAGATGTCGGAATTGGTGTTGGAGTTAATGTTGAATTTGATGTCGGCTTCGATGTTGCTGAAGACGACTGATACAACGATACAACGATGCGAGGATGCGAGGATGCGAGGATCAAGAATGTAGTATTGTAATAACGATACGATAGTGTTAATGATGGTGGCAATACGAGAGTAAGTGTTAATGAAAGATGGAACGAGTTGATGAATACTGCAACAAAGCAAGGGCTCAATTATAATAGTTTAATAGCAAGAGTTAATAGTAAGCTGGGCCCGAACGGTTCTGAACGGGAAGCAGGAGTAGAGGAGGGCAGGTGTTTATATGCGTCCATGTGTGTTTGACTACAGAGTACGGAGTATGTATGTAGACGTCGGAATGCACAGACACAGTCAGTGGGAGACAAAGGTTGTCTCTCATGCACGCGTGCCCAGGGCCTGGAATGGGCCGACCTGCGTTGGCCTGCGTTGGCCAAGTTGGCCAAGTTGGCCAAGTTGGTGAGTGGGTGAGAGCCGCATCTCTCCGTTGTAACTTGTAACTTGTAACTTGTCAGCTCTGAACCTCGGCCTTCTAAGTTCTGTCTGCCCTGATTCCATGCTACCGTCGGCATAGGCGTCGCACAACGTCGCGTTCACGTCTTGATCTGGTGCCAGTCGGTCTTGTTGCACCGCTCGAAGCCGAAGACTTTGGCCAACGGTCGGAGACTCGGGGAGTGGTGGATATGCTGTTAACGGGGCGGGGCCAGATATAATTGTGGGGCACTCGCGAAAGGGCGAAAGGGTGCAACTGAGTTGCCAGTGGGCCCGCATCTGCCGCGCCTGGGCCCCACCTCCGCTGTGTGCGAAATTCGAATCCGCGAATCCGCGAATCCGCGAATCCGCGATTACCTCCGCGATTAGTTACCTCCGCGATTATGTACCTCCACAATTACCTCCACGATTATGTACTCCATACATTGCCCGACCCGACTGGACCCTCGCACGAACCCAGCTCTTGAACTTACGAATACATAGGTAAGCGCTGGACAAGAGAGACAAGAAGAAGGAAAACAACACACGACCTATCCTCCCCAACGGCCCAAGTGGTTGTCCAGACGGGTTCTCCCCAAACTTTCCCGACTCTCCTCGGACCTCACATGATGTCACATCCGTCCTGTCTTTGTCTTCTTCCCAGCCCGATCGTGCGTTCCTCGCCAGCCCGCTTCCGATATGCTTCGCACCTTCGCCCAGACAACCTGCTGCTGTCCGTCCGAGACCATCGGAGATCCAAATACTGTACATACATTCTTACATACAGATACAGAGTACCTATATACATACACACATACACACATACCTACATACATACCTACATACATACCTACATACATACCTACATACATACCTACATACATACCTACATACATACCTACATACATACCTACATACATACCTACATACATACCTACATAC
>SRPP01000108.1:0-62955 GCA_018360055.1 Claviceps monticola
TTTTCCTTTTCTCAGTCAACTGAGATCACATTCTTCGTCTGTCTGAAGACCCCTTTGACCTTTGTCCGGGCTTCCACCTTTTCCGGTCCTCCGACCTTCCCATGATTTTCTGGGTCATGTGGAATTTTCTTGGGAAGGCAATATGTCTATGTACATACGGAGTTGTACCTACGCCAAATAAGTCAAGGGACATCAAAATCACGTGATTTTCCACTGACCAGCCCTGGTTTCCATTCTCACACCCACACCCACTCAGTCCACGCAGCCAAAGCTCTCCAACGCATAGGTAAGTTATAACTCTACCTACACCAACCCAAGAGTCTCTCGGATAACATCGCCAATCTTTCTCTCACCCAACCAAGCCAGTTCATCCAATACCGCCAGAATGGGTCGAGTCCGTACGAAGACAGTGAAGAAGTCCGCCAAGGTCATAATCGAGCGTTATTATCCCAAACTCACTCTCGACTTTGAGACCAACAAGAGAATATGCGATGAAATCGCGGTCATCGCTTCCAAGCGTCTCCGCAATAAGGTCAGCAAACAAAGGGCATCCGTCGTTCTCGTCCTGAATCACCCCCGGGAGCAGGCCTTTTATCCGAAATTGCTTTGCTTAAAAAGCTCCGGGGCAGCATGGACGCCCATCGCTTGCTTCATCTTCAACCTTCGAAGGCTGACACGAAATGATCGCAGATTGCCGGATACACCACCCACTTGATGAAGAGAATCCAGCGTGGCCCTGTCCGCGGAATCTCCTTCAAATTGCAGGAAGAAGAGCGCGAACGCAAAGATCAATACGTCCCAGAAGTATCTGCCCTCGATTTCACGCAGAACGAGTCGGGTCAGCTCGACATTGATTCGGAGACGAAGGACTTGCTGAAGCACCTTGGCGTATGTTGCTCTTCCGATCCATATTCATTTCTACGCTATCTTACAATGCTCTGCAAGATGCTAACGTGATGCTTTTCAGTTTGACTCCATCCCCGTCAACGTGACGCAGGTGTCGCAAAATAACCCCAACGAGCGTGGTCCCCACCGCTACGGGAACCGCCCTCCCCGCCGCGATTGAAAAGGTCAACCACGAAGAGTACAAAAGATGTTTGTTTCTTGTCTTTGTCTAGCGGGAAATTGGTGTTTTGGGCGTTTGGTACGGGGTTTGCGACTTGGGCGTTTGAGGACGATAGTGAGTGTATAGGTCTCAGAAACAGAGATCTTCCATCCCCACAAGGTGTCGCTGAATCTCCTGGACTTTGAACGTCTGGAGAGGATGCTTGATTGCCAAGACTTCGGTCTCCTCTCGTGCTGCTGCTGTTCGTGAACTGTCTTACACGTGAGTTTTACCATAGTGTCGAGGGGGTGCTCAGTGCCCTCGAGTCACCCCTGGATAGGCCCTGGAGTCGTGACTGTCTCCTGAACTTTTGACGTCTGGAGAGGATGCTTGATTGTCAAGACCTCGGTCTCTCGTGCTTCTGTTTATGAGCTTTCTCACACGTGAGTCTTTACCACAGTGTTGACGAGGTGCTCAGTGTCGAGTCATTTCTGGAAGGATCCGAGGTCGTCTGACTCTCCTAGACTTTTGACGTCTGGAGAGGATGCTTGACCGCCAAGGCTTCGATCTCCTCCCGTGCTGCTGCTGGTCGTGATATGACTTACAAGAAGTCGCTTTTCCACCATCAAAGTTGTCTTAATGATTGGCTTCGATTCCCTCGCTGAGGTGTTGGAGAGCAAGAACATGCCTTCACCATGACGATTCCCCAGAATTTACATGCATTTCATGAAAGCAATGACCGCGATTTCATTGCAGATTTTTCTGGTTGTCTCGAAGTCTCGAAGTCACCTAGGGGTAATGCCGCCCTATGATCGCCTTGGCAGACCTGTTGACGGTGTTGGGACCGTCTGGCTTGGTCGCTGGGACGCGAAAAGAGGCTGGCGATGTTGTCCGTTCGTCGAAGTCGAAGAGTGTACCAAGTTGGTACACATGTAGGCGTCGGATTTAACAGGGCGACCAAAAGCGGGCACAGAGCATGCAAAGGAGAAACGGTCGTATACTCTGTAGGAGGTCCTCTGTTTGGACTCTGTACTATGCCTTCTCCCTACGTAGTTGATCCCCGAATTTTGACGACGCGATAGTAGCTGACAAGCTATTACTTTGGATGGTCACATCTGTTGCGTTGATTTCCAATCGCGACCTACAACGGACGCGGATGAGCCGGTGCCGTGTTCTTCGTGGGATCTTCCCATCTAGACCATTTGATCAGATTCTTGACGCCATCGTACTGGCACGTCCTGATTACTTTCCGTCAAAGCCCCGAGCTAGAAGTCCGGAATCACACAACCCTATGACAGGCTGCTTGCTTTCTCATCCTAACTCGCCACCAAGTACCTAGTACCTCTTGTAGGTATGTATACGACTTGTTTATCATTCGCATGCATGCTCTTTGCGTTCGTTCATTGCCGCCTTTCTTCTTGTGACAACTTCGCTGGATCTATCTATTCACCTGCCCTGGAAACCCCGCTGCAAGAGATTCTCTGGGATTCACATGGCCTTCATTGAACCCTGAAACATGAGGCGCTTGGTAACAAGGCTGGCACAGTACCTAGTACAAAGCCAGGGCCCAGGGCTGCTGTGCGCTCTGTTGTACGCCCCGATGAGGTGCATACACGTATTGCCACTGGGGACCGGGGTGATGAGATTCTCGTCTCGCGACGCATACCTTAGGTAGGTACGCTCCAAGATAAGACGGCGAAATTGTCGACTCTGACGAAAGACACGATTTCTTGTGCAGGAATATACCTGGCTGAATCCAGCCTTGCCCCTTTTCCGGAACTACCTAGTACCTATAAAGAAGCCCAGCGATCCGTGAGGTGGTCAAGACTCAAACATAGCTAGTTTTACATATGTTAGGTACCCCCCTTTCTTCTTTAGTGGGGTTGCGTCTCCGCGGAATCACGGCCGTGATGACAATGCAATGTTTATCCAGCGGCTTCTTGCATCTATGTACTCCATGGATGAGAGCGTCGGGCCGCTAAACTCCTGGTTAGTACATATGTACATACTGAGTACCGCCAGAATAATGACGAGTGGGACATTATTGTGAGACACCTACAGAGTACATACCTAGAAGAAAGTCCCCGCGTATAAAATTCCAGCAAGTCCTACAGGCATACCTAGGCCCATCCCGCATTACATGCTTGACGGATAATCAAGATCGGCAACTAGGTAGCTCTCTCTGGCATCTGCAGGAATTTGCTACACAGTCAGTGAGCGCGTTGCACGTAGGTAGGTAGATGTACGAGGCAATCAAGTCCCATGTCATGGCGATGGCTTCTCGTCATTTCTCTTGCTGGCGGCGGGCGCACGGGGCTCAATAGAGTTGGTCAGCCGCCTTCTCCGAGGAGGCGCAGGCAGTAAAGTGAAGATGGCTGAAAGAGACAAAGTACCATCTAACTACTTTTTTCGGTAACCCATTTATCATATGCCGGCTGCGATCTTACGGCGGGAGATGTTCACGGTATGTACATATGTACATACGTGCCACTTGCGGGGTGTCGCGTCTGGTCAGCTGTGGCTGAGTGAGGTCGTCCGGGCTAAGAGCACTGACGTTCTTTTGCGAGGCCAAAACAAGTTACTCGTCGGTTGTCAAAACGCCATGTTAAGGTGATCGATGTTTATGCGGTAAGTCATGTCAAACTTGACATGCTTGTCCGATGTGAATATGGCTCAGACGCAGGCTGCACAATTCACAAGACTTCAAAGTACATATGTACACAGATACGGAGTACATAGTACTCAATACGGTTCGCGTCATTTGGCGTGCTGCGGGGGCGGAGATTGGAAGTTTGTACGTGTAGGCGCTAGAAACAGCAGGAGCGAACGTGGCAGGGTATCTATCGTGCTAAGGGCCTTGTGGCCATTTGATTTTGGCATTGGCGCCATGGGTCTTTCAAGAATCAAAGGATCCAAGCAAACCGGCATGGCATCCCTTTGATGAATGGGCGATTAGACGATGAAAAGCGTCATTTCAAAATTTATCGCCGGACGCCTCGATAATAACACACAATCGCATTTGAGCGACACTTGCTTTCACCGTTCATATAAGTACCTATTGGCTTCTATTAAGTCGTTCCGCGCACATCACCACGATTGATGTCCATCCTCCGAAGATCTCAACAAAGGATGCGGGGATTGAACAGATACCTATGTACGTCAGCTGATCACATCAACTAGCTGCCGAGTATTTACGGAGGCGAGAGATGTCCAAGTCTTGGCCACTGGTATCAGCGATACCATATCGGTAATAAAGGCGGCTATAGGGTCTAACGATCTGATCCCTCGACAAAAGATACATGCATCATCGTTAGTAGCCCGTGTCCATGTTTTAGTGTTCGCATTTCTGTTTCTGGCCATTTACGACTACATAACTACAGTAAATGAAACATGTGCTGGTTGCGCGCTGGCGTCGTCGTCTCAGCCACAAAGAGAAACCATATGAATTGCTCCTATTCTCCGCAAGCAGGTTGATTGGTTCATGATGTGAGCCATACAGGCACCAACTGCCTTCGAGATTTTCTTTGTTCTGTTCAACTTCTGAGCACTCCACTTGAGTCTTGACAGTGCAGCAATTCTTCTCCGCTCGGGGTTCTCCGTAGGGTGCTGTCCAACGTACCTATTGCCTGCAGCTTGTCCAAGTATCCGGACTCCCCGAGTCGTCGACTGCTCGAAAAGCCCCGAAAATACATGCGCCTCCCATCTGATGTGGGACTGAAACAAACCCGAGAACTACCTAAGCCTCCCCAAAACTCTGAGAAAACATGGAGACTTTTAGCGCCCGGGTGAGCGATTGGCTGGCCTGGCGTCTCGGAAACCGTTGAGAACTTGAGGGCCTTCTGCTGCTTTCTTATTAGCGGACTGGACTAAGAGCCCTGGCTGCGAACAATTTGACTTGCCCCGCTGCGAGCTCGCCTCGTGGTCTGGCATATCATGCATTTCTGCTTTCAACCAGGGGTTTCCTATCACGACAACTCAGGCCATGGCTTATTTTTGGTGAAGGAGTCGAGAACGAGTTTAGACTTGATCACAAAGGTCGCGCCCGGGAGCTGAGCGACCAAGGCTGGCATCCTTCACTGTTGCGTCTTGGCCCCAAGCACCTCGAAGCAGCTGATAGTCTGATACTACTCACTGACAAGTTTAAAAAAAAATATCAAAAAGAAAACCACGTTACCCTGTCTCGCGACAATGCAGCGAGTGGCCAGACAATGAGTGGCAGGTAGGCACTCTGTATGTTTGACGAGCCGCTCGAGGTACGGAGTTCTCGAGAAAACAGTCATGAAAGAGGCATGAAGTTTGTTGACGGGCGGATCCAGCCCACGTCTTTGAAGGCACTCTTGCAGTCAGGGGTCTGGGCCGTCTGGCTGGTCTCTTATTTTAGTTCACTGCGTCCCTGTCTTCATTCAAGTCGTTCACTAAAACGGACAGTCCACCTTGGGACGTGAAATGGAAAGAAAAGGTACATACTTAGCGTTCTGAGTGGACATTTCTCTTTGGAGGCCTGACCTGTTTAGTACCCCATGCACGATGTCACGCTTTTGATTGTGCTGGCTTTCAATAAAGATTCAGAAGAAGCAGAGGGAAGACAAACTCCCCTACGGATACTCCGTACATACATACATACATACATACTACCTAGGTACGTACCTAATTAAGGCTTACCCCCCTGCCCCTGTCCCGAAAGGGCCCGGAGACGGAACTCGCAGCGATCACAAAAGAGGCAAATGTCTGTCCAATAAGAGATGTTTCCAGACGCCACGCCTCGACGTCCACGGGCGTAACGTCATTACGGTCCACACCAAGGCGTGCATTGTGAAAGCTCTTGCCTTTCGCCTGATGTTAGTGTGCCGCTGCGATGCAGGATGCCGCCATTTTGTTCTAACTTCATCCGTGACCACTGGCTCGCACGGGCAGAGAGCTCGAGGCTCGTGGCCAGGAACCTACCTAGTTAGTTACTGGACGGTGTGGCTAGGCTACATTGCTCATCCAAGGCAAGCCTAGTATATTTATTGCTTCCCTTCATGCCGCCCTGGTGCCCTTTTTTTGAAACCCTTTGTTGGTCATTTCAAACTGTGAAGTTGATACTTTGTCCGTTTCAAGTCTTGACTCGAAGCGACTTCGGATTATTCACTGCAGCGAAGAAGCCAATTATATTACCTACTCCCACCTGGGACTATACGACACAGTCGCCAAACGTCCCACGCCTCTTGGCGGTTCCATGGCCGTAGCCAACAGATAGCCATGGGGTTTCTAAACTTCCTCAACAAGCGGTTCGCCGACG
The DNA here is from genome assembly GCA_018360055.1 of Claviceps monticola. NCBI lineage: Eukaryota > Fungi > Ascomycota > Sordariomycetes > Hypocreales > Clavicipitaceae > Claviceps > Claviceps monticola. The sequence continues at coordinate 6,327 of SRPP01000108.1, forward strand.
ACGGAAAATCCGAACGGTCTTTTCGCTTCAAGAATGGCCGTTCCGTGCTCATAGGTTCAGAAACCAGTAAGCACCGCCTGTCCGAATGTCATGGCCTACATGGGACGAGAAAGGCTAACATTGAGTACAGGCCTCCGGTCATCATTCGTGCCCTCCATTAGTGATTCGATGGCTGCTTCACTTTCACGACCACAGGCCCATGTCGACATTCTGGATGCGCAAAGTGGAATTAGGCCGCACGATTTCCGATCCCGTGTGCAAGCGACTGGTGTTCGAGACTACGGAGAGGACGTGGCCGAGAGAAACATGGGAGAAAACGGGGTCGACGTACGGAGTGCGGCCGCTCGCGAATTCTATGCGCGCAAATCCAGTATCTCGTCCCAAAGTCCTTCTATGGCCAGACAAAAATCAGCTCAACCTTCCTACCGAGATAGTCGGAGCAATATCCGAGGCGGCAGCGAGGCGGGCGACATGAGCGTGACTGAGAACTGGACACCAACTCGGTCATCGTCAGGTCTCTCACTGGAACCCAGACAGGCGTCCAGACAGGGAGTCCATGGCCTGCAACGACCCGTCGTGTCTCCTTCTTTTCCAGCAGCTCGACCTGGAAGCTCGGCGTCAATAGACCGCCAGTCTGGTACGACCCGCTCTGGCATATCGCGAAACACACACAACGTGAACAGCACCCGGATATCGATCGGGCCACCAGTGTCAGGCGCCAGCCCAAGCCATGCGAGGCAATCGCAGCGTTCTTCAAAGCTACGGGACAGATCAATTTCGCCGCCGTGTGTCCCCCGATATCGCTCTAAAAGCAGCCTATCCGTAAGACGCGAGCAAAATTATTCTCACGTTGCCGACGGCCAGAGGAGAGAGAATGAGTGCCGACGTGCTGTATCCGCAACGGGCATGTCGAGTTTGAGTGGCCACGTACGCCCTCATTTATCTTCAGAAGATCTCCACCCCCATCTCGACGGATTGCATTCTGTCGACAATGAAGCCGAGCTTGACTCTAATGCTTCTCGTGCTGCACCTGTCCATACAGCCAAGCCACAACTTGGCGGAGCTGCACCACTGTTTCACCATTCAGAACTGCAAGATGCCGTGCGTCGTGCCGTTGACGAATCGCTGGCCCAGCTGCCACTCTCTGTCGATTGGAAGGCACTCTTGGAAATGGCACAGAAGGGTCTGGCCTTGGACGGAGAGCTGGGGTCTCAAAAAGTTCCGCAGCGGCGCTCGTCGCTACACCCAGGGTCACTGCCACTGAGCAACAGCACGCCGACGACAGCAGAATTCTCGGACTATGGAAGCAGGAGCGGCAGCAGCGCGGCCGGATATCCAAGCAGTAGCCGGCATACCCAGGCGACTTCGATCGACTCCCTGGCAAGCCCTAAATCTCTGTCCGCACATCCCACTATGTTCGACGGCAGAAGCTCAGCTGGCGATGGCCAACAAATTTCTCCTACCTTTTCCACGCTGGACGAGGACCACGGGGTCGGGCCCATCCCTGAAGTGTGCTACAGTGATGATGTACGCTATCATTCCGGCATTACGAACATTGAGCACGCCGAGTGCCTCACTTCCGACTACTCCGACATCGACTCCTTTACGGAAAAGCGCCAGTCCGGATTCAACGACAACGAAGACTCTCTGTTACACGACTCCGGTTTTCGTGATCTAAGCACCAATCTACCAGGCCTAGTCACAGACACAACTCCGTCCCCGTGCCTGGTATGCCGCGTCCTCTCCAGCCTCCACGGAGATGACACAGCCGTTGGACCCACACCGAGCACACCCTGCGATCATCACAGCGGCGGAATGAGCCGCAAACAACGCCTCAAAGCTCTCGGGTACGACTACGAGTCAGATGACGAGAGCGACATGCTCCCCGCCAAGCCAGCCTCCGCCAAGGGAGGCAGGACCAAGAGACTCACGAGCGGTACGGGGGGCGGTCTTCGTCGGTTGAAGCTCGTGGACGACCGTATTGAGGAGGCGAGTGAGGAAGATCGCGCGGGGAGTCTTGGCTCTGACAAGAGGCGGGATCTTCGGAGAAGGCCCAAGTTTGGGGAGTCGGGGAGGGCGCCATTGCGCTGTACCGTTGGGGGGCGTGAAGACGGGAATGTTGCGGATATGGAGTAGCTGCTTTGGCCCTGTTTGACGAATCATGATGGTCTGGGACATTTTTCATCTTGATCTTTTTTTTTTCGTTTATCTTTTTCACATGCTTTTTTACTACATACCTAAAAACCTTGTATTCCCCTGCATTGTCTCTTTTCTCTCTTTTTTCTTTTGTATTTTCTCTTTCTTCATTTCTGTCATCACCACTACCTATCGCTCATTCCCCCCCTCCTTGGCTTGGTCCACGCCTTGACTATGCGCACAACACACAAAGTCACATGCAGTCTTGACTCTTACAACAAGCCGACGAGGCTCAGAGGGAATAAGGCTATGGGTGTCATACCTAGTCGCTCGCACAAACTAGTGCTTCTTTCCTTATCTCTTATTTTTTGTTGCTTCTACCCGACGCTTACAGGATCAACAGCTGATCAAAAGGTCAAACTGGCCGCTTGGGGGCTCAGCGATTTTGTAACATATAGCACAAGATGCTCTCTCTTTTTTTTCCCCACATATATAACTGTTACGAGGAGGGCCGTGATAGAACCGGCTGAACGATGCGCTCAATTACGATTTTACTTTACCTTTACCAGTGGCGTTATCTTCGTAAGTTCGTGCGTGAAGCGTGAGTGTACGGAGTAGATACTAGATGGTTTTGATCGTCTTGTTTGTAGGAGCTGCATTGAGTAATGGATTCGCGGTTCTGCCGTGGTCCTTAGTACACGGCACAATGGCGTGTTGTCATATCCCAGCCTCGGCATCTCTGCCTGCCTGCCTGCCGGAGACCGACATGAAGTTGTACATGTGCTATGTACGTGGTTAATTACGGGGTTTTGCACGGACACAAGGTCCTACTCGGGTATCAGGTCGTCCAGGATCATCATGGATGTGATGTGAGGTTTGCAGCAGTCCTTGATCTCAATTCCTCGAATGAGAGCTCCAAGATAAAACGTGTATTTCCTAGGTACATATAGTGGTTAGCCGTATTCCGAATTCCGTACTCCATACGGAGCACTCCGAATAGAGTACATATGTACGTATGTAGGTCCACATACATACCTTGGGGGTATGTATTCTCCATACACACCAAAAGTATCAGCCACGCACACCGTATCTTTGTCCTGCTTTCCGACTCCCGTGAAACTGCGTACTGGAACATCCCCCACCTGAGCTCCGGGATCCTTTTTATTCCCCCCCCCCCCCCCCCCCCCCCCTTTTTTTTTTTTTTTTTTTTTTCCCTCTTCTTCTTCTGACACTGTTTTCAGGGCAAAGCTTGCGTGGGGACTTGGGGACTTATGTGGAACTATGTACCTAGCTAGATCCATGCATACACGTGTGAGTCGGGACTGAAGGTCTATAATCGCGCCGCGATCAAGGCCAGCGGGGCGAAGGATCCACGGGTTAATGCGCCGGGGGCGCTTGAAGATTGGAAAACGGTGGGAGATGGGGTGGTTGGGAGGTTTGGCTTGCGGTGGGCTTTGACGAAGATGGCAGAGGGATCATGGATGAAGAAAGCAAGGGGGGTGAAGAAATGTTGATGAGCTGGAAAGAAGCATGTATGTATGTACATACTCCGTACTCCATTCAGGATCGCGTTAGGTAGACTGCACAGCGTGGCTGAGGGCATGGAATGAGATGACTGTGTATTAGTTTTATATATATATATTTTTTTAACGACCGCATCGCGCTAGATAGGTGGTCTGGTTTGGTCTAGCTTGTGTGAGGAATCGGATACCCCTACCGACCCGACCAAAAGGTCAGAATACTAAGCTGATGAGAAGCAGCTAACTCCGTAGTGCGGGATATATAGGTACAGGTACGGAGTACAGTGCAACGCTCAGAGCTCGCTGAGCCGTCACAGCTTGCATAGATAGGGCTGTACCGTTCGTTCGGTAGACTGTTGAACGCCTCCTCGCTCCAACCTGTTTATACCTTTGTATGCACGTAGGTACCTAGGTACCTATCATGGTGAAAAACGTTTCGTGTACTCAGTAGTTATTAGGCAAAACTGAAGAAATTCGTGCAGGCGACTCGTAGCATATTTCGTGTTTGCCTCTTTATGCTCCATGTTGTTTATGAGGGTATGGTGTGGAGTCTTCCAGATTCCTGTCGCTGCCATTGGTCGGGGTCAGTTCTGCCTATGTATCTTTGGCGCGCACTGGCCCAGCTTCGCTTCGCGTCACTGCATTTTTTTTTAGGAAGAAGCTACTCCGTACATACGAGTAACGACCCTTGGCAAAAATACCACAAACCACCACATTGGGCCCATTTTGGACACGTAATGAGTTCACATAACCACTGACGCCACTTGGCGCGTGGAGAGGAGATGCGCGAGGTGAATGATAGAAGTCTCAGCGGAGTCGGGTGGCATGATCTGCGTGAAAGAGGGGAAAGAAGATTCATTGACATAAGCGCGAAGGAGACGTGATGAGATTTTGTTGGTGTTTTTTTTTCTGGCGCCTGTGCACGTGGGACCCCTAACTTGGTGCTCGGCAGTTTCGGACATGCAACTCATTGCGCCTGCATGTCATGGGGTTGTACATAGGTATGCGTGTCTACTCTGTACATACCCTACATATAATATAGTGCATGCATGGCAGCCCTTTGTCGAGTAGGCCGTTGTTGGGGCCTTGTATCTTGCTGTGAAGCATACGGAGTACTGTGAGTTTCGTTGCGAGCTACTCGGCCCGCTGCAGTAGCTTGCTCGTAGATCTTCAGTATATATGCACAGTGCAGCACATAGCTCAACTATGACCAGACATAGGGACGGAACGTCAGTTACATAGCGGTAGACCGTAGCCCTCCGTCATGCCATTTGTTGTTCAAACTTCACGCTCAAATACTTTCCGCTTCTACACAGGATCACATCACAAACGAGTAACGAAAGGAATGGTTGGTGTCCATTTTTGGTGACCTCCGCTTTCGTCAGGACTCAGCACGTCAGGGGTATGTACCCGGTAAAGCCACACTCTTACACCTGTTACCTGCACCACCCAAGAATCTTCAGAAAACCTCCCTGCACGCAATTCTGTGCTTCTCTGCGGGACAACGTGGAAGGATCTGGATGCATAAAAGAGTAGATGTAGCTTACTATTGTAGCCACTTAGATGTTGAAGACGGCCCTCCTGTATAGCCTGTGGACTCTGGAGAAGTCTGGAGCATACCTATTGGAGAGAGTGGTGTGACGAGCGTCGCGCAGGATACATGCTGTGTAATGCCGCACGAGGCAGTGATCTTGTGTTACGATGAGACGCACTACAAGCCTGTCTCCTATGAAGGCCAGAAGGAGGCAAGAATTATGCACGCCCACCGTCTGCAAGGCTATATGCAATGGTGACGTACTTGTTTAACAAAGACGCTTGTTATGTTATATGTACTCTGGAAGGGTGCATGAGAAACGGAGATGAGCGTTGCACGGATACGATTGTGATGTCTATATCTGTAGTTGCCAGTTGGGGGTTGTGCTGTGTGAGTGTATGCGGTGGTATGTGTGAAATGAGATGCATGTGATGGGTGTACAGGAAGTATGAACGGGTTGCGGCGATGGATACGGGAGGAAATAGAAAGTGGGGATTTGCAGGAGAAAGAATCCTGGATATGAAGGATGAAGTGGAAATGTAAGCAGGAGTCAGGACTACCTATGCAGCATCGCGGATGGACGAAGTGTACATGCGATTGTTTACAGTCACCGGGGATTTGTATGAAGTCAGAAATGGGAATGTTCGTTCAGCATAGCTACTGTAAGTTGTAACTTGGAAGTATAACAAGGCACGTGTGTAGCAAGTGTATGGAGTACAAATTTGTACAGTGTATACGGGGGGCATAGCTATGAGAGGTATCGACACAATTGTATATAGAACGTGAGTGAATGGGATGTGTGCAAAGGCAATGAGGCATTTGGTCGTATACGTTTAAAAAGTATGTGTTAGGTACATTATATACACGATGTGAGCACTGAGAATGTATTATGTGAGCAGTGTGTTGCAATTACATAAGATCTGTCTGCACAAATACAATAGCTAAGATGCATTATTGACGCTGGATGTAAATTTGTAATATTTCTGGTGCTGTTCTTCCCATCCCAAGCAAATGACACTCCCTCGAGGCTCGTACGACTCAAACACACAGCGCAAGATAGGGCAAAACAGACAAATCAAATGAGCAAACAAATCATACAAGCGACAAGTGTACAAAAAGAGGTATCCAGAAACGGCAGTAGCTGGACAAAAGACAAGAAACAAGTAGCAGAGGTAGTAAGAAGTTACAACTTACAACGAGATGATAGGATAGAAATGTAAAATGAAAGATAAGAATAAAGATCAAGAAAAAGAGAAGTGAGAAGTAGAAAAAGACAAAAGAAGAAATAAAAAAAAAGGGCCCATCAAGTACAAAAACACCACGTAAACACTCACCCGTGACCGTGACCGTGACCGTGACCGTGACCGTGACCGTGACCGTGACCGTGACCGTGACCCTCAAGTTCCAACTTCCAACCCAGTCCCCAACAGCAACCCCTACAAAAAACCCCTCTTATCAGCCTTCATCGTCAATCCAAACAACTCATCCACAAACGCCGCATCCGGAAACCTCCCCTCCAGACCCTCCACCCCCAGGCCCGCCGTCGCACTATAAAACCTCTCCGCCATACCCACCGTCCCCGCGCGTGGCCTCCCCCCCATGCCCTCCATGGCCACCATCTCCGCCGCATCAACATCCTGATGCTGCACATTGATAGATACCTCCTGCGAGACCATGATCCCGCCCAGAGAATGCATATGTAAGTGCTTATCAGGACTGCCACCACTACCTCTTCTATCACTCTTGTAGTGATGGATCGTTGTGGTGACAACCTCCTTCATGGCGGAGTCCCGGCTCGAGAAGTCATCGAGGATTGAGTCAGGGGAATTAGGCGCCGAGGGCATCGAGGCTGTCGCCTTCGCGAAGCGTTCTTGGGAGTGCGTTGTAGGAAGAATAGGCCGTGTGGTTGGCGCGCCGCGACGGCAGGGTATGGCAGCGGAGACAGCGCGGGATATGAGGCCTGGTTTCCGGATAGAAGTTGGAGAGACTGGGGAGGATACGGCTGCGGCTCGGGATGGTGCGTCGAGGACCCCGGAGGAGAGGTCCCGGTGGACCATGTGGGAGAAGTCGACGTGGTGTGGGGAGCCGTCGTAGGTGAGTTGGCGCATCTTGAAGAAGGTAAGGGGTGTGAATTCGCAGTGTGGTGCGAGGGGGCTCGCGTGGATGGGTATGACGAGTTGGAAGGCAATGAGAGTGCACCGGGCGAGCTGTTGCGGCTGGCCGGAGCGTTCGCTGCCGGCACATGGGAGTTGGACGGAGCGAGGCAGCAAAGTGGCCTCGTCGAAGGCTTCATCACCGAGGAAGTCGCGTAGGGTGGATATGCCGGCGCGGAGGGCCGTGGCAAAGGTCTTTTCGTCGGTCGAGGCAAAGTGTAGCTGGCGCTCGATGCGGTCCAGGATGGCGGCTAGGGTGAGGCCACGCAGGCTGAATACAAAAGCCTCATGTGCGGAATCCAGACGCTGCATGGGCAGCGCAACACATGGCAGCAGGTTTCGCGCTGATTTCTGGGCCAAAACGTCGAAGCCGGAGCGGTCGAGGCGTGCGCGTACGGAAAACAGGCCGACGTGTACGCCCGGGGCCAGCAGTGTTGTCGAGTCTCGCTGCGTCGACATGGCACGTAGTCGGGCCTCCAGATCGGGAGTCTTGATATGCATGCTGGCTCGGATCGTGCCGACGACTTGGTGTACTTCGGCAAACCGGAAGCCGGCCGCTTCGAGCCGCTCCACGTCGCGCTTGCCGTCTGCCCGGCGTACCAGGAACATGAGACATCCGCGGCCGTACTCCTGCACGCTCGCTGCGTTGGGCTGAAACCCCTTTTCCGCCAGCCCGTGCAGGCTGAAACTGTCCATCGACAGAACCGGACTCTTCCGCGGCTCTGCCCTGGATTCGCCTGTAACAAACATGTAGTCCCATAGGGTGCCCGCGCGGCTGAGTGACTCCTTGGTCTTGGTCGCGAGAGCCTCGGCGGTGACGCAGAAGAGCTCACGCAGAATGGTGTCGTAGTCGTCTACTAGGAGGCCATCGACGCCTACCAACTTGACGCCCGCGCGGCCCGCTCGGCCTGTATGGTTTTCCTGGGCGAGCAGCGCGATGTGGCGAGCCATTTTGCCCATCAACTTGGTCATGGTGTCCCAGTTGCGCGAGGCGCGGAACATCCAGTGGAAGAGGGGGTGGTTCGTGTTGAACACATCGTCGTTGGACTGCGTGTGTTAGCCTTAAATCTTATTCTTGTCGATTCCGCGCACAACCAGTTCATTAAATACATGGAGCACCAACCTTGGGCAGATATGTATCCGTCACGACCTCGCTGGGAAGATATCCATCCTGCGTTACCATGATGCGGCCCTTGTCGTCAAAGACGCCAGCTGCGAGCACCACCTGCTGTGACTTGCTCGCATAGTCGCGCCGTACCCATGTTGAGTAGATGGCCAGGCACGTCATGAGAACACCTGCTGAAATGGCCTAAGAGAGTGAGTTAGCATTTGTTGATCTTCGCCAGTCAAAGCACGCGGAAAAGGGCACAAAGTATATGAAGGGGAAGGACTTGTCACATACCAAGCAAATGACCACAATCATGGTATTCTGTCGTGAAAGTCCCTTACCCGGTGTCACCATCACAAGACGATATCTTGTACCGACGGCCGCACACCAATGCATGCCCGACACAGCCCCCGCAAGGACCATCGCACAGCCTATCCGCTTCCACCACGCATTGCTCCACGATTTCTCAAAGACGAAGAAGAGCGCCAGCGCGGTGGTGCTCGCCAGGACGGCAATGATGATAGATCCGATTAGGTAGGACAGCTTATATGTGCTTACGTAGTTGCTGATGGATGCATTGGCCAGGTAGTGCATGCCGCAGATGGCGCTGCCGGAGAGAATTCCCGCAAAGACAATGCGTAACCAGCAGGTGTGGCCGCTGCCGGAGACGCCGAGAAAGGCGAGCACGAGGACCAGGATTGGTAAAAGGAGGGACATGACAGTGAGGGCGGTCGAATAGGCGATCTGAACTGTTTCTTCGCCGTCGAGCATGTAAATGGCACGGTTGCCGATGAAGTGCTGGAATGGTCAGTCTTGTGGGTGATCTTTTCTACCAGCTGCGGGTGGAGGGAGAGGTCCAAGTAGACCGTGAACAAGGAAATAGAAAACATACCATGGACCAGATGGCAATTCCGCCCATGGCAATAGCAGCCCCAAGGAGCAATAATCTTCAACCCAAAGAGTCAGCTATACATTCGACTGGCTTGTGTGTAGCGAATAAGTAAGAGACTTACAAGTTGTGAAGACCTCTATGCGACGTCCGCCGCCGGATCAACTCGAGCGAGGTGCCCGTCCCAATGAAACTGATGCCATAGCTGAGACACACGAAGCCGCCGTTGAACGAGTACGGCACCAACTTGCCCATGTACTGCTCCGCGATCTGGTTGGAGGCCATGGAGAACGTTGCTCCCAGTGTTTTCTGTCGTAGACCAGGGAATCCGAAAGTCACAAGAGCGATAAAACCTGGTGATAGACGAGAGTGATGAGCCCGGAAGTAAAGAGCTCAAATGTACAAACGAGGTACACCGGCCAATTGAGGAAACAAGTCGAGATGGGCAAATCTCAAAAGAACGAATAATAGAACACCAAGACTCGTATAACTCAAGAAGCACAACTCGACACGTGCAACTTAGTGTCAAGATGTATACCCCCAAGTATACCAATCTCAAGATGTCCAAAAAATGCCCAGCAGATAAAAAGAAATAAAGACCGGAATAACAACAGCAACCCAGGAGAAGAACGTTCTTCTTGTCCGAGCCATCCCCCACGGACGCATTATATCCAAACTGCCATCCACCTCATCGCAAGCCCCCCCAAAGCGAAAAAGACTAGTTATCCTCCCACCGTCGTTACTTTCTTCCTCCAGGCTCGCCATCTTTACGGCGTTGCGCAAAGAAGAGGGGGAGGGGAGGGGGGGGGGGGGGGGGGGGGGGTGCGAGGAAAATAAAAAAATGTATTAGGCATAGCTTTCCCTCCAACAACCGTATTCTTTGCGGGTTGCCCCAACCCTAAGAAACGAAGCGCGTTACTTGGTTTGGAGTGCCGCAGCGAAATTCTTCGGATGCATACATCTCCGGTGGGATAACTACAGCCTAGAGGTAGTCTAAGTACCTAATGTAGGTAGTGAGTGGCGTTGCCTGGAGGAAACACAGCGGAAGGACGATCCGGGCGCCTTTGAACTTCGTGGGGTCGTGGGGCCGATGGGCCGAAGTCTGAAGTCTAAAGGGGGGTGTGCGATCGTCTATGTAGGTAGCTACAATGCTACATATACTACATATATGGATAGAGCTTCTAGCCTTCGTACAACGGTGTGGGGGAGGGGGGCGACGCCGAGTGCTCGTGGTACGGTGCCCATAGTCCTCACGAGGTAGTTAAGTATTTGTGTTTCCTTTGTGAGAGGAGAGAAGCGGGAAACGCCCAGACTGTTTCCGCCTATTGAGGAGGCGTGAAACTTGTTTCTCAGGCGTGGCAAAGCGCCTAGACGGGTAAGGCTGGGGACAGGCGCACGCTGTACCGACGGCTTGACTTGGGATCAAAGCAGATTCCGGCGCGTTGGGTGAAAGTGAAGGTGAAGAACGCATACAACAAGGCGTGCCAATGTCCAGAACTTCAGACTACTGCCCGCTGGGTCCGCTGGGTCCGCTGGGGGCCTTGACCTGCCGCCATGGAGGGTTCGTTTGAACTTTGGCGACCTGTGCAAGGGCTAGCTCGTGCGTGGCAAGGGGTCAGAGCGGTTTTCAGCATCTTCTTTGGCTTCTTTCTGTTTTGTTTGTCTCGGTATGTATGTAGGCGTTTTCGTGGCTACTGTCTGGGGATCGCCGATGCGGAATCCACCACAGGGCGGATTGACGATTTGCAGGAGGTTATGTAAAAGTGCAAGATGGCGACGGGCGAAACCCTGCTGGAGACGCCTGTGATGGTCCCACGACTCACGAGAAGGCCGCTTCGAGTCGAGAATCCGGCGGCGCTTCACGCGGTTAGGGGATGGCGGACTGCGCGGCTACCTATTGTGATTGGACTCGAGGTGTCTGTCTGTCTGTCTGTCTGTCGGTCCACCTAGGTACATAGCTCCGTCGCGTCCACGATATCCCATCCCAAATCCAAGATTCCAGGGCGGCCGGCAGTACGTTTCGCGGCAGATGATGCATCTAGATTCCAGCCATTGCGCAGAAAGGCGGGGCGATCTCCCATCGCAACAGGATCTCGCAATGCCGCACAGCCACAGCTACTCCATCTCTTAGACGACCACCCAATGATCTTCGAGCGCTGGCCCTTGCGGCCCTGCCTGCCACTGCCTTTACCCCTGCCGACTTGGCCCGTAGATCCCGCAGTTCCTGGCCCGCACGCTGCAACCCCATCGTCCGCCGACGTCACCTCAAGCCGTCCCACTGACGATTCGCACGGATACTGCCATTGCATTGCAGTTCTTTATCGCGGCAATTGCGCGCCCCTGCCTGCCACGTTTTTCTGCTTGTCATCACGGGGCAACTCCTCCGTCTACATAGGCACCCATGCTCCGGGCTGTTTTCACGTGAACCGGTTCACGGGCCTTCTCGAAGGTCCCCGAAGATCCCGAAGGTCCCCGAAGGTCCCCGAAGGAGAGAGGTTTGCGCTGCCAAGCGGCTCACCGTTGGAAGTAGGCGAGGGAGGGAGGGAGCGTGCGTGGAGGAGTAGCAACTCGCTGGACAAAATACAATACCTAGTGTTGAGTATGTAGCTACATTAGCTTCTACCTGAGGCACTTTTACTTTTAAGATACTGGACGGTTGTGCGACGGGTCGATACCCTCGACTGTTACCTGTACGCTGTGACGCGACGTACAGGCTGAGGAGTCGGCAGTCGGCAGTCGGGACTGCAGTCTGCGGAACATCACGTTTTCCTGATCGCTTTTGTGGGTTTACCTTTCCATATTTACGTATTCTTTGCTTTTTGCTCATCTGATTTTATTTCCTTGCGATTTGCGCCCGTCGCGCCACGCGTTATCTACTTGTTACTCTCAATTGACAATAGCAATTTGCTTCCTCACCTTCTGGCCCTTCCTATGTATAATGTATCCTCGTTGTCCTGGATAGCTGGACTCTGTCGTCCTCCAATCAAGCCAGCGTCCTCTGCCAATTCGACTCCCATCTCGCGTCTGTGTCGGAAATTCGGAATCTGCCATCAACTCCCGGTATAGTTATATATGCGATCACTGATCGGTATGCCATGACAAACACGTGCAAGCGACATCCCCCGCCGATGCGGCGATCCAATCCTCCCCTGTCCAGTGTCCATCGGTTACAACAACATCCCGATTTCCCGTGTCATGGCCCATCGTTCGCCGCTCTCATCGAGTCATCGTCCCGAGTCGAAAGACCGGAACCGCGTAGTTACATGTGACATATGTATGTGGGTGGGTCTACGGCTCGACAGCACCGTAACCTCTGTAGGCACTACGGAGTATGTTACTAGGTATGTACCTCATGCCTTCGTATGTATGTACTCCATAACTACTCCATAGAGTTTCTCAATGCCGCGATTCTGAAACAACTGCGTAAGAGCATGCATAAAGCATCGACCCACGTATGTAAAATCACGCGTTCAACTCGTATGATGGCGGGAAACTGACCGCAAACAGGCCATCAACAATCGCTACCTCATATCGTCCATATTGTCCATATGGATATATAGGTATAACCATGCCGTGTTCTCCTTCTCAAACAGCATGCTTTCCATCATCCATCATCCATCATCCATCCATTCAAAAACTTCACATTTATTACACAACAGTGAACACACAAATACCAGTCCACCTTTACCTAGTCTCGCCCTCACGTCCGCGCACGCAGCCACTTCCCTTTCCCGCTTTTGACCAAGTCCTCCACTTCTTACGCCACAACGGACACGGCGTTCAAGTTTCAACAGACTCACAGAGTAAAAAAAGATTCCAAAGCTAGAACCTAGGGACGAGGAGGTCTATTTGCCCAGGCCCCTTTTGTCTTAGCTGCTGTTTTAGCTCGTCTTCTGCAGCCTCCAAGGTTAGTCTGTTCCAGGCACCGGTGCCGCTCTGTTGGTGTTGGTGTTGTGCGGTGTGTCCGTGTCAGGAACGGCTTGATCGTGTTTTTTTTTCCTGCCTGCCATTGTGCTCTTGATTGCATTTTTTATCGTATGTTTTGAGAGGTCTTGTTTGGGTAGCCTTATATGCGTAACGGTCCCTTGCGTGGGCGGTCTGTCGTGTCACCTTGTTTCGGATTTTCTGCTGTACGAGGGTCGTCTTGCAAGTTGCTGCGCTTGTTTGATAATACCCCCCGACCGGTCCACCGGAACTTTCCACTCTTTGGCATTTTCAAACTTCATTCTTCACTAACGTTACTTTTTTCATTCTCTACTCTTTATTCTTACATCTTGCTCTCATTCACACATGTCATTTACATCTCGCTCATACCGGCCACTTGTAAGCTGACCGAGTCTGCTCGCCGTCTCGCTAGATCAACTACATCACCATCTACAGAAACGCAAGATGAAGATCCTCTTCTTTTGCACTGCGCACAACTCCCTCTCACAGCGGCTCTACCTCGTCCTCTCAAGACAACATTCCGTCACCATCGAATATGCCCTCTCTGCGGAAACCATGCTCGAGGCCGCCGACCTGGTGCAGCCCGACCTCATCATCTGCCCCTTTCTCACGTCCTTGGTACCGCAAAAGGTGTACGAGGCCTACCTGACCCTCATTGTTCATCCCGGCCCTCCAGGAGATGCCGGCCCCAGCGCCCTCGACTGGCTCCTCATGGGAGACGACGGCACAGAAGCAGACAGCCAAGTACTGCTGGACGATGATTCACGCCTCAACCCCCTCGGAAGAAGCCATTGGGGCGTCACAGTCCTACAGGCAACCGCCGAGTTTGACGCCGGCCCCGTATGGGCCTTTGACCAGTTCGCCATCGACATCAATGACCCTCGTGTCACGAAATCAAGTCTCTACCGCGGGCCCGTCACGCGCGCAGCCATTGCAGCCACCCAAGCGGCAGTCGCACGCATCGATGCCGCAGCTACTTTATTCGCAGCCGTCTCAGGCGCACCCGCATCGCCGCCTCCAACGCCCTTGACGTCTCTAACGCCCTCGGCTGACCGGGTCGACCACAAAGGCCGCCGCCACGGCATCGTCCCGGCACTCACTGCCCATGCCGAGTTTGCGAAAACGTCCATCACCACGAAGCAGCCGTTCCTGGGCGGCACTACCCGCCACAGGCCCCTTCTCAAGGCCGCCCAGCGCGACTTCAACGTCAAGACACACGCGGCGGCTGCCATCTCTCGCAGGATCCGCAGCTCTGACTCCCAACCAGGATGTCTGAGCGGCCTATTCGGTCGCAAACTTTATTTGTACGGCGGCATGATTGAGGATCCCACCCTTCTTTCCTGCACTGGCCAGAGCATCCCCCCCGGTAGTATTGTCGCCGTGCGAGATGAAGCCGTCTGCATCGCGACCTGCGACAACAAGGGAATCTGGATCACGCACATCCGCCAGGTCAAGACCAAGGCCCAGGTAGCGCTCTGGCCCAAAGTCCCCGCGGCTTCTGGTCTTAGCCAGCTAGGCCTCCTGCCCGCCATGCCTGCTACGTCTGAATCTCTGCTCCCGCAGGCGGCGGCGGATCGGTGGTCAAAGTCCTACCATGGTACTTTCCAGGATATCTGGGTTGAATTTGCGTCAGATGGCCAGAAGCGCATCGCGTACCTGTATTTTGACTTGTACAACGGCGCCATGAGCACAGCCCAGTGCCGCAGAATGGTCCAGTGCCTCGAGGACATCATGGATGCTGATGATGCGTCTGCGCCTCTCGCGGCGGTTGTGCTCATGGGCGGAGATGGCTACTTCAGTAACGGCGTGCACTTAAATGTCATTGAAGCAGCCGCGGACCCAGCCCTCGAGTCCTGGTACAACATCAACGCCATCAACGACGTCGTCCAGAAGATGCTCCAGGATTTTCCCTCCCAGGGAATCACGACCGTGGCTGCTCTCCGGGGGAACGCTGCGGCGGGGGGCGTCGCCCTCGCGACGGCATGTGATCTCGTCGTTGCAGGCCCAGATGTTGTCCTGAATCCCGCATATCGAGCCCTTGGCCTACATGGCTCAGAGTACCACAGCGTTAGCTATCCCGGCAGATGTGGTGCATATGGTGCCCGCACGGCGTTGCGGTCGATGACGCCCCTGAGTGCGCATGATGCTCGTGATATGGGCCTCGTGGACCATGTGCTCTCCCAGCAGGAACAGAAGAAGCAAGAACCATCCCCAGAGTCACTCGACGCCAGCATGCGGCGCTACATTGAGGACCTTTTACTTTCCTCCCGAGATGGTTCCTCCAGCGGAGTCCTGTCCACGCGGGTGGGAGCCTGGAAGCAAAACGTCGACACTTCCCCCTCTGCGCTGGCCCTGGCCCGAGCTACAGAACTGGGCCAGATGTCCATGGACTTCTGGAGTGCTCGCTCAGAACGCTATCATACCCGCCGGGCGGACTTTGTGCGCAAGGCGAAACCTGCGTGCACGCCTTTGCGGTTTGCGACGCATAGACGTGAGCAGGGCATGTTGGATGAGGAGGAGCGGGATGAGTATGACTCGATTGATTGGTTTGTGGAGAAGGCGAAGAAGGCTCTTAAGAGAGATATGTCGGAGAAGATGATTAATTTGATTCGGAATTTCAGGAATACGTGTGATGGGCGGGAGGAGGGTGTTGGTGTGAAGATGGGGGGTGAGTTGCGGAGGGATGCACATATGCCGTTGACGCCTTCGACGCCTATCTTTCCGTGTTATTATGGTGCTTGAGGGAAAATGGTGGTGGGTTTTTTTCATTTCTTGTCCTTTTTTTCTCTTCTTTGACAGCCTCGATTAGGTGTGTTTGTTATCTTTCTTTCTCTTCTTCATTGTTGCCCTGCGAATAGTTGGCCGCGGGGTACTTTTTTCTTCTTTTTATTTTAATTCCTTTATTTAGACGAGAAATTAGTTGAATAATTTTCTTCCATGATACGGTGTCGCGAGTGAAGCTGATGTTGCTGGCGTGTGTCGTCGGTGCTCAGGCCTATTGGTCTTGAATCGTGGTCCAAATACCCACGCGGGATATATATCTGGCCAGCAAGCTAATCATACAATTGCTTCTGCTCTCTGCAGAAATCTTTTAGAAGTTCAATGTTGCATGCCTGCCGCCTTGTGTCCAGAGAATGAGATGCATATCACCGAAAGCGAACAAACATCAAAGGCCAGCTTCAACGAGGACACGCATACGTATACATACTTAGAAACAGATTGGCGATCACGCAGCAGAACTCGAAGCCTAAATCGGAATCATGTAGCTCAGTAGAAACTCGTACGCACATGTTACGCTTTGCTTGATCACAACCCCATCATACTGCCAGTAGGAACCCCAATTCCGGGAACGAATTACATTCTGCAAGAGTCAAACTTACATACCTCGAGACGGAACCCTTGCGCAACCACGATCGGGTCGGTTCTTCATGAGTTCCAACCAACAGCTTGCGCCAGAAAACGCAGAAGAAATTCTGCCTCGATAGGCTACTTATACTTGTTGAGGCAAAGTAAAAAGGAACCAAATTGACGGCAAGACAGGATGCCAAGCGCATGAATCATCAAAGAGTAGTCCCGCGAAGGCTCGCGTTGATGTCCCAGCAAGACAAGTACCAAGACGAAGCTTTTCGTTGGCGAGAAAAACATCCAGGCCAACGAACAGGACCTCGAGATGTTCTCTATGTGTTTGCTCGACAATCTGCGTTGCCGTTAATCTGGTTCCCTTGGACTTTGACTCAACAAGTGCAAACAGCCTACCAAGGCCAAATCTTCAAGATGCTGGAGCTCATGTGTGCAAATCCGATTGCATTTCGTATAAACGAGAGACAAACACAAGCCACACACGTCGCGTTCTTCACATAGACGCTGCCACCGATATCCATCCGATGACGGCGTTGCAATTTTTTGTGTGGCTGGGTTGGGGTGGTCTAGAAGTGCGGAACGTGCATCTTCGAATTGAGGTATTCCTTCTGGATGGCATAAATTGGCTGAACATAGGGTGCCATTGTGATTTGCGAGGCAGAAGGTACTGTCGCTGATTTGAGTAGCAGCGCGCACGAGGAATACTTGCAAAAGCGTGATTCAAAGAAACATGAGAGTGCTGGTGGTGAGTTGATAAACAACGCGTGCATTGGAAGGGAAGAGATGATCAAAAGAAGTACATGTACAGAGTAGGTACACTGGCATATAATTCCCGTGTCAAAGTACTCCGTACAGACACATCCGTTTCAAGTCTAGCTTGCTGCTGCGTGTACTCCTCGTTGCCAATGGCAATGTCTCTGGTGGAAATTCGGGCGCCGCCCCAAAAATGCCCAAAGAATCCAAAGATGCACCCCCCGCCGTCATTTGATTTGACATTGTACATATTTCGTAGGCTTCAGACCGCGCGCCGCCAAGATCCACATTGAATTGCGATTCCCAAAAGAGCCGGCCTTCCCTCTGCCGTTTGCTCACCGCGCTCGCTGGCATCTCGCAGGGAATTTGCCCTCCTGGAAGCTCCTCCTGCATCCGCTCATATCTTCGCCAGGTCGACGTCGCCAATCCTTCTCTCACCTCCCGTTTATCGACCGGGACATTGCGCCGCTCGTCCTCATCCCCTCAAACCACCCCCTCCCCCGCCTCGCTCATGTCCATGCCTCCGACCTCCTCTCGCTCAACTGCCATCTCTCTCGACCATCTTGCGATCCGCGATTCAACATCTGTCTCCCTATACTCCCTGCGGCAGCCGTGCGCGATTGGCGGGTGCGGCCCAAGAAGCCCGCCCTGAAGGCCTGAAGGGAATTCCGGAATTCATAGCTTCAGGCAACAATGAGTCGCATACTGCCGACTCGGCAGGCTGAGGAGCTGTGAGTGTGTGCATTACATTGCCGTGGGGGAATCACAATCCAAGACAAGTCCAACTTGGGTGGACTGGGGAATCAGATTATGTGGCTGTTTCAAACTAATGCGAGCGGGGTTTGGTGTTGTTTGACAGGCACAAATCCATAATAGCCTATCTTGCGGCAAACAATTTGCCGAATGCGGCGGCTGCGCTGCGTGAGGAAGTCGGTCTCGGAGAAGATGTGTACGACGCGGCTACGGAGAAGAAGTACGAGACGTTGCTGGAAAAGAAATGGACGAGTATCGTGCGGCTACAGAAGAAGGTGAGGATTGTGTGGGCTCTTCCGTTCTTTGGGAATCGATTGGGGTTCAATATTACCCCCTTTTCTCTGCTTCTTTCACTGCTTCCTACCATGCTGTTCATGAGTGTTCTGTCCCAACAGGAGCTGACCGATTTGTCTCATTAGATCATGGATCTCGAGTCCCGAAACGCGTCTCTGCAATCCGAACTCGATAATGCCACGCCGAGCTCTGTATCGAAGCGAAATCAAGACCCTGCCTCTTGGCTGCCGAGACAACCATCGCGGCATACGCTGGAATCGCATCGAGAGATGATTAACTGCATTGCTTTTCATCCACGATTCTCTTCCATCGCATCAGGCTCAGACGACTGCACCATCAAGATATGGGACTGGGAGCTGGGCGAACTGGAACAAACCATCAAAGGCCACACTCGAGCGGTCAAGGGTCTCGACTATGGCGGCCCGCGCGGCGCCACGTTGCTGGCATCATGCAGCTCTGATCTGACCATTAAACTATGGGATCCGTCAGATCAATACAAGAATATCCGCACATTATCCGGCCACGATCATAGCGTCAGCGCTGTGCGCTTTATTTCTTCTGCTGGCACGGGAGGGCCGCAGTCGACCGCAGCGGCCAATCTACTCGTCAGCGCGAGTGCGGACAAGACGTTGCGAATATGGGACACCACGACAGGATACTGCGTCAAGGCCCTCAGGGGCCACGTAGACTGGGTGCGCGACGTTTGCCCCTCATTAGACGGCCAATTCCTCTTGTCGGCCGGTAGCGACCACACAGCACGGCTGTGGGATATATCCGTACCGAATCCAGAGAACAAACTCACCCTGATTGGACACGAAAATGTGGTGGGATGCTGCACATTCGCGCCCCCAGCGGCGTACGTGCACCTAGCGACCATGGCTGGCCTGAAGAAACCGCCCCCCGCGAGTAGTTCTGCCGAATTCCTTGCCACAGGATCTCGCGACAAAACCATCAGGCTCTGGGACGGACGAGGCATTTGTTTTAAAACCCTCGTCGGGCACGACAACTGGATATCGTCGCTCATATTCCACCCCGGCGGCCGGTACCTCGTCTCCTGCGCGGACGACAAGACGATACGATGTTGGGATCTTACTCAAGAAGCCAAGTGCGTCAAAGTGCTCGTCGACGCGCACGCCCACTTCGTGAGCTGCTTGCGCTGGGCCCCCAGCATTCCAAAGGATGGCGGGGCCGGGGCCGTCAACGGAAACGGACCAGCACAAGAGCAAGGAGCCGATGGGGAGGGACCTGCGCTGAGGAAGAGCATTGGGCATGTCGAGCCCGTTACGCAAATTCGCTGCGTTATTGCCACGGGCAGCGTGGACAAGACGTTGAAGATATGGGCCAACTAAAGAAGCCTCCCCGAAAACGACTTCCAAAAAGAAGTCGAAAAAGAAACATACACAGGAAGAAGAAGAACAAGAAGAAGGGAACTCTTACTCTACACCTGGTGCGTTTGTGTCTTTCTACAAACCAACGCAGTGGCCACAACTGCTTCTTCAAAAAAAAAAAAACTATATGATCACCTACTTGAACCGGACAACTTCTAGCCTCTAGGTAGTCCACCCACTTCAGGAGGTGATTCTTTAGGTATCTTGGGGCCGGGCACGTCATACCCGCTTTTCACTGCACAAGACATGCGCTTGCATGCATGTGCAACGCGCCGCGCGCAGCGCAACACAATGGACCTGTTTTGCGAGGGCAAAAAAAGGAAAACATGGAACAAAGACACGCGACAAGTTCAACACATAACACCCGAAAGCTTAGTTACATGTACCTACCTACTAGAACGTGAGAATACGGAGGAAAGGTGTGAGTGAGGGTGGTGGGGGAAAGTTACCCCTTAGGAAGGACTAAATAATATGCAAGAACCTGGAAGAAAAAGAACTGCATGTAGCCATGACGTGAATGTGTAACGGCGTAGATTGTGAATTGTAAAGAGGCTTAGATGGGCTCCCGACTCCCGGGGCTCAACCCAGGAAGAGAACTTACCTAGAGAAGACTTATTGGCTTGGGTAATTCATGACGAAAGGAGGCCTCTTGTTGAATCCAACGTGCCCAACGTCGGACTCGCATGCCTCTTCATGCAATCTTCAGTCTACTCGTGGGATATACAGTGGGTGTCCTTTTTCAAAAGGTTACACCCACGAGTATGTTACCTACTCGAGAGAATTCGAGACGGGAGGGTTGACTAAACTAAAGCCCCCTAGTACTGTATCTGCTTTGTTCTCTTTTCTTGTTCTTGTTCTGGTTTCCTTTGACGCATTGGTGCCAAGGTTCCATCGTGCCTTGGAACAATGGACATGAGAACATGGCCGTCATTCTCGCATCAGCTCATTCGTCATCTTCGGCGGTGGGGAACCCGTCCAAACGCCGCCAGATGGGTTTGACGCGACACGGGTACGGGCGCCATGCACTGTCCACAGGCCAACTTGGGGGGCCAACTTGGGGGGCCATCTTGGGGGGCCATCTTGGGGGGCCATCTTCAGGGCATCTTCAGGGCATCCCAGGCCATCTACAGCTGTCTGCATGGGGTACATACAGGCTACAGCTTCAAAGGCCCCACTCACCCACCAGACCGCTCAATTAGCAACGCACGGGCGTCTCTTGAGTTGTCTCTTGAGTTGGAGTCTTACCTCATCCTCCGTTCTCCAGAACGACCCCAGCCGCAGCAGCACAGCCCAGCCTTCCCTTCCCTTGCCTCTGCTGCTTCTGTCTAGGAACAACGTGTCGACTTTTTTTTTGCTTCCATCTCTCCCGACATTCTTACCCATCGCCGACGCATCGCCGCGCTATACAGAGACCCATTTGTATCTTTTTTCGCCGACTCTGTCACGCTCGCCTTCGTCGTTCAACACCGCAATGGCTCCTCCTCCGAACTCGAGCCTGCCTCTGCAGGAGAGGCTTTTGCAGTTGGCCAAAACGCTGCAGTGTACGTCCGCCCATCTGTCCTGTTGTCTCTGACGTCTCCAGGGATGCTGGGCAAGCCAATCTTGAATGGACTTGAGATATGCTGACCTCTTTGCTTCTATCTAGTTGCTTGGTTTGTTGGGTGAGTTTTGCCGCTTCCCCTCCTTCACCGACTTCCCCCGCTCAGCTGGAACTTAGGGTGACTCGCTCGAATCGCTCGATCGTCAGTTGGGGGGACATGGCGAAGGTTGCAGAGCCACGAGGCGTGGAATATAGCACCATGTTTTCTTGGTGCTCTGTTTCCTCGGGATGCGTAGCAGATTCGTCGTTCGATCATGGCGCAGTCTCTAATCAGGCTTGCTAATCTTTGGCTCTCACAGGCATATGACGCTTATTCTCACCACAACTCGATACGCCTTCTCCTGGCTGCGCATGAACTACTACTCTGGCATGGCCAAGTTCTCTTATCGCACCTCCTTCCTGGCTGCTGCCGCGACTTACGGCATTGTTGTCTACAAGTCTCAGCGAGCTCGAGCCAAGACGGGTAACAAGATGCCTGGCGGTATCATTGGCCTGCTTCTTGACGAGAATGTTCAGTATTTGCGTAAGTCATCGCCCCGGAACAGTGGCCTTTTGTCGCTCCTCTCTACCTCCTCAGACAAGCACTTTTCTCAGGTACATGCAGTGGCTGACAAGATGTAATTTGCGCAGTTATGGCTCTTGTCTGGCTTTTCTGCCCGCAATATCCCCTTGCGCTGCTCCCCTACTTCGTCTACTCGGTCTTCCACGTGGCGACATACACTCGCGCCAACGTGATTCCCGTTCTCCAGCCGCCCCCTCCCACCGTGGACGGTGCTTCACCTAAGCGCAACCCCCTGGCCGACACAATTGGCGCCTTTGTCAAGCAGTACTACGATGCGTCCATGTCCATTGTGGCTGGCATGGAGATGCTCCTCTGGTTCCGCGTTCTGCTGTCAGCTATCTTGTTCCAACGTCGCTCTTGGATCCTCCTGGCCTTGTACACGGTCTTCTTCCGTGCCCGCTTCGCGCAAAGCAGCCATGTTCAGGCAGGCGTCTCGCAAGTGAGCGCCCGAATCGATTCGCTCATCAGTGCGCAGGGTACTCCTCCTTACGTCCGACAAGCATGGACCGCTGTCAAGAGCGTCAGCCGTCAGTTCCACGATGCCACCGACGTGGGCAAGTACACTAGCGGCCCTAGCCCCGCCAAGAAGACATCGTAAGGACACCCACAAATCCCCACCGGCGACGGGATCTGCCTCGGGACTCGGGAGATCAGTCGGGATGGTCAATGCGCGATCGGGGATGCTCTACGGTGCAATGCGTGTTGTTGATACCCGTACCGAGGCAAAGACTTGCGAATAGGAATGGCATTGCGAAGCGTGTGGTTTCTCTAGCCCATGAGTGGAATGAACGAGGTACACATTTGGAAGGCCCAAAATGCCTGAATTGACGAATATCAAGACCGGAAAGAAGGGGGCTGTGGGGTATGGGTACATCATGCCGAGGCAGACTGTGGCTTAATAGTTGTGCCAAGTCGAGTGATGAGATGAGCGAGAAGATGGGGGGATGGTGAAGAGCGCGGGGAAGGAATGGGCGCGGTGCGACTGATGCGGAAGCCATTACTATTGTTATTATGTATGGACAGTGCGACGGCTTTGGGGACGTTTTCTTTACAGTATTATCATAAAATGAATGGAGTGTTCATGGAACTGGACTATGTATCATGGACGTGCTGTAGGCGTCACGCAGCATGTGTGCTCGTGTTTGGTGTGGCTGTCTTGTCTCCTTTGGCTGTTCTTTGTGTCTCCCATGTTTACAAATCAATCATACTCCGTAGAGAGTACACGAATCCTTCTTCAAGCCATTGGCCTTTGGTCTTTACTCTTGACCATGACGTCCTCCGATAGATTTGCCATGGCTGCTATGTACTATACATAAACTGGGCCCGCTATGCGCAACGTGGCGCAGTCTTGAATCACTTTGCACTTTGTGCCTTGGCCTTGGGCCACTCAAGAACCTGGGCCAGGGATGATGGGCCCCAGCCAAGCGCGTCACCGGTGACCTCACGGGACTCAGAAAGGAGGCAGGAGGCAGGAGGCAGGAGGCAGGAGGCAGGAGCTAATTTTTGGGCCGACCGATTCAAGGACACGAAAGGGGGGTAAATGCAAGGCAAAGAAAGACGCAAGACGCAAAACACGGACAACATACATTAACTTGTTCAACGACAACAGACAACAGATAACAGATACCAGAAAATATACACCAGAAAATATACACCAGAAAAGGCGCCAGACACGGAGCACAAGACGAAGACACCAGACAAAGACCAGACCGCACGCCGAGAATCCTGGCGACCTCTCCTTAGCTATAGCTTCGCATCAGCTTCAGCAAGTCTCTCGCCAATCTTCAAGACGCGGACACCTCGGCGACAAGACTCCCCTGGGAATTGTCTTGACCACTCCGGTCGCTTCAGGTTGTGCGTAGTGCAGCAGCGCGTGCGTTATCGCCGCAATCATGACCTCGTTGCTGCGGCAGATTGTTGCTGGGCCGCGGGCGAGACATGCCGAGGCAGGGCTGGATTTATGCTATGTGACAGACTTCATAATCGCAACGTATGGTTCTACTCAATTCCCCTTCTCCTCTCACATTTCAGTATCGCGCCACTCCTTCACCCATCCATTCTGCCTCGGCTGTCAATTTGCCTTCTAACGCAATTATAGATCAGGCCCCTCACAAACATACCCCCAGCTCGCATACCGCAATCCTCTCGACCAACTCGTTGCCTTTCTCGACGCCAAACACGGCGACAATTGGGCAATATGGGAATTCCGCGCCGAAGGAACAGGGTATCCTGATGAAGCTGTTTACGGCAGAGTGCGTCACTACCCCTGGCCTGACCACCACCCTCCCCCCTTTAGGCTCGTGCCCATCATCATGGCCGGTATGCGGAACTGGTTACACGGCGGCGCATTGCCAGACTCGAAGCAAACTCCAAGCACCTCTCACCATCCCACGCAAGAAACTACCTCCTTGGCGGCATCCGAGAAAACAGACTCCCCTCCCAGCAGCAGCAGAGGCGCCACCACCACGTCCAGAGACGAAAAGCGCGTCGTGGTGGTACATTGCAAAGCCGGCAAAGGCCGCTCCGGCACCATGGCCACGAGCTACCTCGTCTCCGAAGAAGGCTGGACACCTGAAGACGCTCTCGCGCGGTTTACCGCCCAGCGCATGCGGCCCAAGTTCGGGGCCGGTGTCTCGATTCCCTCCCAGTTACGCTGGGTCAGCTACGTAGACCGCTGGACGAAACACGGAAAGAAATACCTCGACCGGCCGATTGAGATTGTGGAAATCCACGTCTGGGGGCTACGACACGGCGTCAAGGTCGATGTCTCTGGTTTCGCCGACAACGGCAAGAAGATCCAGGCACTGCACACGTTTTCCAAACAGGAGAGACATGTCGTCCAGGGAGGTATGCCCAAGGACACCAGCATAGGGGATATGCTATGGGAATTAGCTGGGTATGGAACCTCCGCTGGGGGAACAGCTGCCAATAAAGCCCCCGAGGGGGTGGAGGGTGACCTAGCCAAGGCTTCAAACCTCGATAATGAGGAGGAGGGCGGTGGTGGTACTGGTACTCGGACTGGTACAGCAGCGGCCACAGCGGCAGCGCCCACCGCGGAGAGGAGGCGCCACAAGTACATCCGCAAGGGAACAGCACTTATCCAAAAAGTTTCCGTTTCCGCTAACGGAGCCGCTGCGAGCGAATCTGCCAAGACTATGCCCAGTAGTAACGGCACGACGACGACGACAGATACTACTACTACTACTAGCGCCTCTACCAGTAAAGACCAGGCATCCACGACCACGACCACGACCACGGAAGGCGATTCTTCAACTGCACCGTCTTCTCCGGCTG
Source organism: Claviceps monticola (assembly GCA_018360055.1). Classification (NCBI taxonomy): domain Eukaryota; kingdom Fungi; phylum Ascomycota; class Sordariomycetes; order Hypocreales; family Clavicipitaceae; genus Claviceps; species Claviceps monticola. Next base: position 31,616 of record SRPP01000108.1, read on the forward strand.
AGGACCCCGAACCAGGCGGCCAGGCCGTGATATTTAGGTCCCTAACGCCGATTCTTGTCCCGACAAGTGATATCCATATTGGCCTCGAACGGCGCAATAAGACGCACAAGAGCCTTAGTAGCTTTACCATGGTCTCTGCGATGGCACATGTCTGGTTCAATGCGTTTTTTGAGGGCCAGGGCCCGGAACAGGACGGGCGGCCGTCTGAGAGTGGTGTTTTCAGTATTGAGTGGCATGCTATGGATGGGATCAAGGGGTCGAGTCGGAAGGGGTCTCAGGCGCTGGATCGGATGAGTGTGGTGTGGAGGGCTGTGGGAAGTGGGAAGGGTGAGGGTGGACAGGAAGAGGAAGGAAAGGGGGAGGGGGAGGGGGAGATGATTTTGGAGCCGGCGGAGGGGGAGCCTGTTCCGCAGCTTGAGGCGGCGGATTGGAGGGGGGTGGAGGGGAAGGAGTTGGGGTTGGGGTTGAGGGTGAGCGGGGAGAGTAGTGGGAGTGTTGATGGTGGTTGTGGCGATGATGATGGTAAGGGCGTTGGCAATGGGAAGGGTGTTGGTATTAGGAAGGGTACTGACGATAGTGATGGTCATGCTGCTCCTACTGCTGCTGTTGCTGTTGATGGAAAGACGACGGAGCATGTGCAATGAGTTGGAGTAATCCTTGGGTAAGATCATGTTTGACACGACAAGTTTGTGGTGTCTTATTCATGTCTCTGTTCTGTTCTGGCGTCACCATGTTTGTACATACAATTTTCCTCACACTTCCGGTGTCTCTTCTGGCGTCTCCTTCGTGTATACATATAGCTTCCTCCTTTCCTACATCTTCTCGCGTCCTATCTGCGCATACTGTATACAGCTCTCAAACCTCCTCTCTCTCGTCGCGTCTTGTTCGCGCATATGTTGCTCTCTCCATATGTAGCATCTAGCACGTCCGATATATTCGACTGGTCCAGAGCTTCATTATTTTACATTCCATTCACAATCGTACGTCACTTAAAAGTATCGTCCTCTGCCCCTAGGCCTATCGCCTCGATATCCATATGGTGCGCCGCGGCGATATGAGTAATCGCCTCTGTGGCCTCCCCTGTATCCCCCCCTCCCTCTTCCGATGAAACCATCTACATCTCCGCCTCTGCCTCTTCCACCTCCACCTCTGCCTCTACCTCGGCCACCAACACCAACACCACCACCGCCGCCGCCGCTGCCATCTCCTTCCCCATCAGACGTCGACATGGGCTCCTCCACTTCAACCTCGTACTCCTCGTACTCTTCCTTGAAGAACTGATTCACCATGTTCTGCTCCCCATTCGCCGCCTCAGGATCAAACACAAACCTCATCGTGCCGCCCTGTCCACGCGCCGTTCTGCGAATCGACGCATCCGCCGGCCAAGGCGTTGACGCCATAGTCGTGGGATCAATCGCCGACGCCGTCACCGAAGATAGCGGGTGCGCATCCTCCACTTCGCATCTGTGGCAGTGATTCAGGTATCGCGGCCTAGCCGTGCTGTCCAGCTCGGTATTAAGATGGATCTTGATGTCGATAAACGTGCTGAGATCGAACAAGGCCCCTATTTTGGTCGACTTCTGATGCTGCACATACAGATCTAGTAGATCCAGCATCGTCTCCATGACTTCATCTCGACTACTGGCCTGCTGCGCTCCCCTCGACGACGACGACGACGACGACGACGAAGCTGCGCCTCGGGAGGCCGCAAACTCGCGCACCCGGTCGACATGCTCCCCGCGCATCCTCGCCGTAAGTTCCACAACCGCCATGACCATTGAAAACGTGGTCCTCTTGATGGGCACAAACGTCTTATATAGGTCAATGCACATCGCATACGCCATGTCAAAGAACTCGTGCGAATTCGCAGACCATTTGCCCAGAACGCGGCGCACGACTTTGACGAGCATCTTCTGCGGGTACCGCGTGCGGAAATCGAAACCGACCGTCTCGAGAATGAGGCGCTCGAGGCCAATCATGATTTTGCCGGAAGACTCAAACATTTTATCGTCGGGGGAGATGGTCTTGTCGGGGTTCTTGACCGCGTAGGCCGCGACGAGGATATCGCGTGATTTCTTGATGGTGTCTTCGACTTTGCATGCCACGAACAGGGACGCGAGGGCGGCGTCTTGGTAGTTGTATTCTGCGTCGCGGAAGTTGAGGCGGAATTTGTGGAAGTAGGTACATGCTGTGTCAAAGGTTCGGACGGGTCTGAAGAGCGCGATTCCCAAAGGAGTCATGGTGATGCGGAGGTTAGAATGGGACTTTTTTTTTTTTTTTGTAAAAATGCGGTTGTACGTGGGAGATTTATCGCGATGGTGGGCTTGGAAAATAGGGGTTCAGTACTTGATTGCTTAGAAAACACAAAAAGAGAATGAAGAAGAAGAAGAAGAAGAAGAAGAAGGGGAAGAAAGAGCAATGACATGAGACGTACAGCTGTAGATGCTCTCGCACGTTATCAATGAGCTGCACCCCCTGCAAGCGGTAGTTATCCTCTCGCGCTGGGTCACAGCCATTGTCTTTGAGCATGCGCCGGATCTTGATTTCGGAGCTATACTGGTTCGAGCTGGATATGAAGCCTGGATGAGGGCCGACGCGGGCTGCGTGTTTCGGCACTATGATGCCGTTTGTCGCCGGGGCTGCGGCCCTTTCTTGGCCTGCCATGGCCCGGTAGGAGGAGAGATCTTGAGGACAAGTCGATTTCCGGTGTCGCTTGGTCTAGGTTCCGCGATGGAGGCTTTTTGGCGATTCGGAGGATGACGTTATAGAGATAAACTTGGACAAGGTCGACGATGTGCCGCTGGAAGGGAAGCTCCGTGAGGCGGCGGGTTTTCTTGCGTTTCCTCCCGGGTAGTTAACTAGTGTTCCGTTTCCGCCGGTTTCGCGGCGGAAGTCACATCACGTGATGTGGGATGAAGGTCCGCCAAAAACTCCCAAAAACGGGACCTTCAGGGGCATCACCATATTTGTTTCCAGCTTATACTTTGAAAGCATTTTCCAATCATCTTGATTTCCAGTCTTGTGTTATATTCTCTTATCATCATTCCTAAACTATCATCTCGTTCTGATTTTACTTCTTATTTTAGTTTTATTTTTCCCTCATAGCCATCACCTCACCTATACCCAGCACACACATCTTGATAGACATTCCTCTCCAGCTGATACGCGTCCGTAGGCACCAACCCCCGCGCCGTAGCATCCGAGTACGTCCACCGCGGATCATTCAGCTCCGTCTTCCACGTCCAGAACACCCAGCCACTAATGCCCGGCTTCTCGTAGAGCTGCTGCTGCGCCGTGAAGAACTTGCGGAAGAAATCCGCGTTCTCGAACCCGACACTCGACGTCATGCTCCATTCTCCTGTAATGGTGAATGCTTGCCCATCCACGACACGGTTGTCCGTGCAGGCGTTGCGCATGAGGTTCCCCTGGTCGCCGTTTTTGTCGTTGCCGAGCGCAAAACCAATGTAGCTGTGGTCGTCATAGACCACCCGAGGGTCGTTGACGACAGCCGCATTGTCCCGCGGGTTGCCGCCCTCCCATTTCTTGGACATGAACTGCACGTGCAGCTTTTTGGCATCAGGGACATTCAGCGCGGCTTCTGCGTCACGGATGGCCCGCAGAGCGGCTGGGTAGAAGTTCTGGACAAGACCGGGGACTTGGCCTGGCGCCGGGTACCGGTTGCCTGAAACGCGAGCCGAGACGGGCTCGTTGAGCACCTCGATCATGCCGACGCTTGCGTAGGCCGGGTGGGAGTGTATGCGCCGCGTCATCCAGCCGAGCCACTTCTCGGCGCGGCCAAAGTCGTGGTCGTTGAAGAAGCCCGCGGGCTCGTGGGTTTGGCCCGTAAAGGTGTTTTGCGCCTGGCCGCCGGGCGCGCCATGCAGATCGATGATGACATAGATGCCCAACTCTGCTGCCTTTTGCACCACCGCATCAAGATGAGGCAGCATGCGGTCGCCATCCGCAAAGGGTTCGCTGGCTTTGTCGACAATGGCTGTGTAGGACCAGTAGCCGATGGGAATGCGGATCGTGTTGAGCCCGACGTCGTGTACTGACTGTACGGTCGCGGGCGTGATCCATGTCCTCCAGTGTCTCTCGAATCTGTCGTTGCCGGTCTGCCGCTTGTTTCCGCCGTAGTTTCGAAGCATACAGTCGAATTCCGACGCTGCGCCGTTGCAGCCCATGACGTTGTTCCACTCGTTGCTCATCAACCAAGGCTCGCAGATGAGCCAGCCTGACCATGTTGTCAGCTTGTGTTACTTCGTATCTCAGGAAACACAGTTTGCTGCACGCACTGATTCAAGACACCCGGAGGGATTCATGGGCACTGCAGTGGCACGTTACTTACCGCCAAAGTTGACGCCACGAATCTTGCTAATGCCGCTGGGTAGCGACGGCTGAAAGCGCTTGCCGAGCTGATCGAAACGAGCAGTCTGGTTAAAGGCGGCCAGCTCGTGCTCATGGGGGAGCCAGGCCGAGACGGCGGTGGCTAGCAGCGTCGGGACGAGAACAGAATAATGCATTCTGCTTACTCTCTCCGTTAAACGTTTGTCACACAGTCTTTCCTATGCTTGTAGTCTCCTGTTGGTGGCGACAGATGAGAATGTATGGCGCTTGGTTTAATATCTCCTTCTTCCGGACAACCCAAGTACGCTATCATACAAGCTCGGATGAGTGCCTTGCTTGTTTATAAAGAGCATGTAGGGAATTGAAACACGGAAGGTTTCTCCGCCGACAACAGGCCTACTGAACGATTACTGCTGCTGCTAAAATTGTAGTATAATCTATTAATATTTATTGGAGATGCAGCAGCAAGGTCGGTAAGCACAGACGGTAAGACGGGCAAATTGGAGTCCGCCGGAAACTCCAAGCCGAATTCACTAGGCAAGCTCGGCCTACGCCTACGCCGTACGGGTATGTAGCATTGTAGGAGGACCTGAAATCTCACCACGTCCAGAATTGGACAATATTATCCACAACTGGGAAGGACGAGTTGTAACTTGTGAGAGGCTTCTGGCGCAGTACAATTGAAATTCACAAAAAGAAAAGGTCCACGAGGTCATGTCTCCGAGTCTCGGCTATTTACTGACTCGGGGAGGGGGACCGTCTGGCGTCGCAGACGCCTAGCCGATGCCTCACTACAGCGAGATCGAGATTCGACATCGAGACCATTTCTGAGCGCATATGAGCTATTGTTTCATTTGGAGCAAGAAGCAAGAAGCAAGAAGCAGAGGGAGAGCATTGCAGCCCTCGGACATGTAAGTCTGAGATCCATATGAGATGTACATTGTAGACATTGTAGAGCAGGCTTCTCAAGACTCGGAGGAAAAATAGAGCCCAGAGATCCTTTTGAGAGCCAAAGCCGATTATTGTGTTATGAATTTATGATATGAGGATTTCTCCCGTTCCAATCCCCAGATGATTGGCCCTTGTGACCTTGTCACAGACTCTGATACATAAGCGACGTGGCCTCTTGTGCTATCTTTTGATTTTCTATTGCGGTCATCCTCGGCGTTGATTATGTGGTTTACAAATCCAAATTACACACGCACCGGCCACTGCGATTGCTTTGTCCTCTCTTAAGTTATGGAATTCTGACTACGACAAGACATCTTTCATCCAACGGGTCGAGACTCGCTCGGCGCACTCACTAATAGGCTAATACCACTAGCCTACTCGGGTACTAGGAGTCAGGAGTCAGGACACATCACGAATCATCACTCGAGAAGTGGAGTAAACAAGCAGCTCAAAAAAAAACTCCATGTCTACGGAGACCTCCTACCTAAGTATGTGGATGGAGACTTGGTTCTAAGATGGATGTACTGCTCCCGTCAGTACATACTTGGAAACGACGTCAACAGTTGCTACGCATTCTTCGGACCTTCGCCGAGCAAACAAACTAAAACGAAACAAATGTATGTCTCTATGTGCGAGAAAGAAGCAAGAACATCCTCCTCCTAGTGCTCAATCAAGTTAGTCCGATAGACCAGCCTTGGCAGATATTCACCTTTCGATCGATCGTTCTACGCCGCCAGACACATCCCCATCTTTCGAATCTTCGATCACCCAGACGGGTTTCCATTGAAACCAACGAGATTGACAGTTCCGCCGGGAACCTTCCGAATGGCATTTCGCGTGGCAAGATGCTGAATGCGTGCGCAAAGAGCCTCCGCACCGGGGAAGCCCTCCAACCCAGCTAGATAGGCTGCCAGACCGACAATATGAGGCGTCGCCATGGACGTACCCGAAATAGTATTCTACATACACGCAAAAAGAACTTGTCAGTTAACCGGTTCCAGCGAAGATATAAAAAAAAATAATCAAAAGAGCTCCGAGAAGACAAGACAAGACGTGGAAAAAAGATTCAAGAGGAGGTCCTTACAGTGCTGTCCCCAGGCCAAGTCGACAAAATGCCAGTCCCCGGCGCCAGAACATCTACCAGCTTCCCAAAGTTGGAATACGAAGCCAAGGTATCCGTGTCATCCGTCGCTCCAACAGTGCAAACCGTGGGCTCCGACGCGGGCGAGGTATCAGCCACATCTTGGCCAGAATTTCCAGCCGCAACAGCCAGGAACACGCCTCCGCGGATCATCTGCGCGGCCGCATCGTTGAGCGCCTGCGAGAAGCCACCCCCAAGACTCATATTGGCGAGCGCGCCCTTGGCACACTCGCGGCGCTCTCGGGAATCCTTCACGGCGAAGTCCATCCCGGCGACAATGTCGGAGCCGCTGCCGTAGCCCTGGTCGCTGAGGACCTTGATGCCGAGGAGGTGTGTCTTTTTGGCCACGCCGTAGCTGTGGCTGCCGATCGTGCCGGCGACGTGCGTGCCGTGGCCGTGGCCATCAGAGTTTTGGCCTTCGACGAAGGATCGGACGAACTGGGCTCGGCCTTGGAAGTCCTGAATGACGAGATGCAAATTAGTCTTTGTTACGATACTGTTCGTAAGGGCAGAGTTACGAATCATCGAATGGCGTGAAAAAACAAGATACAGAAGATGTGTGATTGCAGGATGCATACCGGGTGGGAGTCATCGACTCCTGTATCGATAATGTACGCACATGTGCCGTCTCCGGCACTGGTATCGTAGATGTAGCTACCTCCTTTCTTCTTGTGGTGTGAAATACGGTTCAGGCCCCATGGCGCACCTGTCTGTTCGACAAAGCCATTGATTGTGAAGACGGCGTCTTTTTCAATGTATTCCACCTATTTCGTCGGAGAAGAAGAGCTCGTTAGTAACACATGTACATACCCATGGTCCTCTTGTTCGTATGTGCGTCTTTCTTTCTTTCTTTGATTCTTTCTTCCCCCTTTTGGATGGCAGCACTCACATCAGGATGGTGACGAAGCCTCTCAAGGCTGCTCTCGTTCAGAGAGCCCGCAAAACCATGGAAGATGGTTCCGTAGACTCGGTCGGCGTCTGCACTGAGCGCCTTGAGCGTGGCATCTGCCGCGGCGGTCGAGAAGGTCGCCTTGTACTTGACAATGTACTTGTTCTCGATGATTTGTCCGCGGGGCACGAGAAGGGGCGCTGCTACTGGTCTCGAGGGGGCCGCCACCGCAAATGGGAGGAGCGGAAGGAGATAAAGAGCAGAATACATGGCTGCTGTGCTACTGGGATGTACGTGAGAATCTATACCAGGAGCGTATTCTCTCTATGCTCTTCGATCGATATTTCTCTCGCGGCAGGAGACAAAAAGTTGTCGAGTAAGATGAACCTTTTATACACTCCGCTCGCATCTCAAACACATCAATGGGGCTTTCAAGATATCAAGCTCATGGGCTCAAAGACAACCATCGGAAGACGTTCTTCTCTAAGCCCAGAATCCGGTCTACCTTCCCAACATGGGAGGTAACAAGCCACTCCGAACCCGTGAGAGCTTCAAGATGAAGTAATCGCCGCCGTCAGTTGGCTGCTCGCCTTGGAGGGGGCCTGACATCGCGGATCATGCTTTTTTTTTTTTTTTTTTTTCTGTGTTTTAGATTCGTCCGATCGCACCGTGCTTCAAACTCGTTATCTTCGTGTGTCCCGTCGACGGGCAAACGGGAAAATCGCGCGTTTTTTTTTTTGGCAGAGCAAGAGATAGGCCATGTTTCGTTTGGGGCTTCTTGTCTTTGGGCTAGCACTCGGGCATCAGGAGCTGTGCCGTTCAAATCTGGAGAGGTTTGGCAAGGAGGGAGAAAGCCACTGTTGCCCACGTGAACTATTGCTGTTGGAGATTTTTGAGCTGCAAAGGTGTAGGGAGGAAAAAGCCACCCAAGTGAACAACTGAAAGCAAGTCTGGGGCCATATTGCCATTGTAGTATCAAATGTAACGTAAAGCCCCCCGATCCGTGTGATGGTTACGGTCCCTCCCATCCCCTTACCTGGAAAGATGCCCTAGTTTGGTGTTGCGTGAAAGATAAGACAACTACTGACCAGATCACCTGCAGGCCACAATACTCCCCAGCCCTCTGTACGGTCACCGGCTGTCTTGCCTCGAATGAGGAAAGATGGTCAAAAGGATGTCATCTGAACGACCAGAGCATGGAAATGCGCCGCGTTTGTCACAGTAGCCGAGAGATTGTGCCCGAGGTCTAGAGCCTATCAAGAAGGGTCCTTTGACGTGCATTGATATTCTATCAACCTCCTTAATCGGGAAGCTGGCCAGTGTGACGGAGAATGGGCAGTAAATATGACACAATCCGGATGGTCACCTTGGACAGTTTCGAAATAAGCGAAATGTTAATGCGGTGCTTTACATGTCTTGGAAGATTTCAAGTATGCACAGAAACGTCTCGCGCCCGTCCATGGATCCATGAGCTCAGAGCTGAGCTGAAGGGACTGCTCAAGGTCCTGGAGCGCACTATGGTTGCCGTCGGAGCCGGAGTGTGGGCGTTCGAGAATCGAGGGGTGACGGTGACTTGGGGACGAGAACTCAGAACACGCGATGTCGCACTCGAACCTGCCACACAAACAGACAGATATACTACGTGATAGGAATACTGGGTATCCTGGCCTGGAAATCGGATGGCAGGCTGTTAAAAGATAGCTACACGTTGAGCTTCCCGATTCGAAGCTAGCGTGGATTACTATAGGTAGTGATGGACGTTTAGACTTTGATCGGAGCCGACTTTCGAAGAAACGACAATGATCAACAATGAACTCTCACGCTCAGGTACGCCATCAAAGAGAAATCATCCAAGGTCTTTGCTACGGGAACCTGCTGTGATGGACTTTGTCACTTTGGCCACGTCAGACATGAGTCTGCCAATCTGGGGCGTGTCGAATTACAGTTCGTAATATGTGAACTGCCTCCAGCCGTGCAAGCACATTATTGACATGCGTGGGATGTTATTACCCAATAGATTACGAGTCAGCATGCGTTCCTCTCACTAGTTGCCTCGGAGCTCCGGGGCGATTTCCGAAGCAGCAGGAGGGAATACGATTCACGAAGCTGACGCGAGTCGCGCGACGAACTCGAAAGTTTGCTCTTTGTCCATCTCCTCTGGCTTGTCTAGTAGTCTCTCCTGTATCAATGATCAAATGCTCTACATGTGCCAGCACTCGACTCTGTCTGCATCGGAGGCGGAGTCATCGCGCAGCCGAGCCGCCCAACAGATCTATCAGAGCCACACAATCTAGCCAACATAGACTACGAGCTCTACTTTTATGGAGAATAGACGGCGTGGGAGCGGATTCAAGGTTACAGTAGGCTCAGGTCAGTCTTGCGTAGGCAGTGGGTATCGCCTCAGCGGCTGGTGGGGAGTAATACGATTACGAAACAAGGACCCGAGTTGAACAAGGACAGCGAACGAAAGTGTGATGATGTTATGATCATGAATCCATGATACAAATAATTAGAATAGCCTCAAAACTCATAGCAGTCACAGTGATTGTGATCCACAAAACGAGGGACGAAGCAACTCATTCTGCTCACTTGCAAGTTGCTGGAACATAGTAGCACACAGCCCTTAGCCACGGTCCACTCCCCATCATCACGATAACGAGATTCAATGGAAAAGAGATTCAAATACAGTCCTTTCGTCTTTCTCGGATCGCAAATGCACCCATCCGTCTATAATCCCCTATCGCCACGTCCGACAGATAGTAGACCTTGCCGAAAAGCGACGGCAAAGCGTTGACGACGACACGGAAGCCAGAATAGAGAGGCACCGCAGAAGCAGCCCCAGATCCAGATTCTCGCCTGAAATAAACCTAAGTGCTACTGCGAGTCGCGAGCGCGGGGCTCTGTAGGCCGCAATGCTACAAGCCTTGGCTGCGACCGACACACGAGTCCGAGACTCGGATGGATGGCCATCTCGAAAATCGTACGAGTGTGACCAACACCATGTACATCTTTTATATATTGTATTTCTGACTGTACTCGACTATGAGGTGCCATATCAAGATGACGCCGAGTCCGTGAATCATGATTGACCTTCTTCAAACTTCACGCAGAGGTGGAGGTGGCGCCTCCAGTTAGGCGCCCGTCGCTACGGGCTTAGCAGGCAAGAACCTCGTGCAACGGGGGACTCTCAGTTTCTGCCGGGGATGTTGGAATACCTGAATCAAATTGTCACTCAATCACCGTTGTTCCTGTGGCAGTGCCATGGATGTGTGCACGTTGAGGTTGTGTCCCCGATGGCATGCAGCCGCGGCCCACGTCGGCATTTGTTGTATTTGTTTCAGGCAAGAAGCTCACTGGAACTTGGAAGCTGGCTGGACACCAAGAAGAGAATAAGGAAGCCCTTCACCTGAACCCAAGTGGCGTTAAATGGCCTAAACCAGGGCTGGGAAAGAGGGTGGGAATACCAAACACAGCGTACAGGATCTGACCGGGGAAGATGAGAGTCGAGAGCAGACGGCATGAACGGTGACAGACTGATCAAGACCGAGAAGAAGATCAGTAGACTGGTCAAATAATGCAGTACCCGACGTTGCCCTAGAGTTTGCCGAAAAGCGACGGCAAAGCGTTGACGACGACACGGAAGCCAGAATAGAGGAATTCACGCGCCCGCAGAGTTTTGGCAAGGCGCCGCCTTTGCATCGGCCCATGTCAAATATTGTCTGTTATCGTGGCAACTTATTGCCTGCATGGACCTTGTCTTACGATGGTATTAAATACCAAGAGAATCTGCTACTTTTTCTCGCCGAACTTATGGCGGTTTCGCCCTTTGCTGCACTCTTTGTTGATACCTCATCAGAAGATCTTTTGGCCTTCGCACCGCTGCAAGACGTGAGTGCCGAGAAACTGGCCTCCTGTGATTCGAATGAATATAGACTCAGAATCATGACACCCAGTCCAATAGGTACCGCCCTGTACTGTGCCTTGGTATAATGGATGGTATCCGCTAGGTACAAGAGTAAGAACACTGGGGCAGCAGGATGCATTGCAACATTGCAAGCGTCACCCCATGCTTGTGAATCTTCACGGCACACTGCGCTCTGCCGTCTTGACAGGAAAAACTGCCCCGCATACAAGAAAAATCGTCCGTGCAGTTACATATGCAGGTATGTACGAAGCAACGCTGTGGCTGTCTTTTTATCGCGAGTCGCCATGTCGGACTCCGCCCATTTGCATGCAATAATGCATCATCCCCCTTTCTGCTCGGCTACTTATGTACTCCGTATGCTCAAACCTGCATATTGGGCGCCCACACGCGTACCATAGACGTCTCATATGTAGTAGCATCTACGTAGGTAGTTTTTCCAAAAATGGTACGGTGTTCGTTGCATGAACTCAGCCGGGGAACATTCCATCCTCTTCCCCTGCGGCTGTTTGCTTGCGCTGATTCCTCCTATCGCATCTCACAACCTCGGTCTCGCATAGGATCCCAGACGTATGATATTCAGACAAGTATACATGTATACAAGCAGGCGCATGCAAGCGCGGCATCATGGCAAACACGCGGAGACTGTGACGCACCAAGTCCGACGAGGTCCTTGTATACATACATGGATGGGGCCATGGGCATGAATTGTACCCCAGATTCCCAAAGTGGTTAGCACGTCCCACACGGGCCGCATGGAGCCCCGAGTGCGACACGCCGACGCCACATCGCAATTTCAAGCGCCATCTCCCGCAGGCCGAAAGGTACCTAGCTCCGCCTGTAAACCGATCTGGAAGTTCTGGTGGTTGCAAAATATAGTCGAATTGAATAGTTTGCTGAAACTAATCCGTATTTGCCCCCTTCTTTGCCTTGTTACTCGACCATAGGGCATCGAGAATGTCCATCCCCCAAGCCAGCCGGGCCGTCACGTCTTCCATTCTCTCCATGTGCGTCCTGTCGAATAGCCGGTAGTGGTCCGCATCGACGTCAATGACTGCCTTGATGAATTCTGGATACCGGCCCTCCCAGCCCAGCAGTTTTTCGTTGCGGTTCAGGTCCACTAGACAGGGGTAGTTCGAAGGAATCTCGGGGCTTAGTTTCGCAAATTGCGTGCACCGGATGAGGACGGCGGGTGGTGGCGAGCCAGGTATGACGAGGTCTCCCGGCGTAGTTGCCTCCGCAGTTGAGGCCTCAGTGGATGTCAACGTCCCAGTACGAATGGTACTCCAGGTCTTAGCGCCCCCGATGGCGGGCTTATACAGCACTTCAGAGCGCTGCAGTTTGAATCGCTGGCCGCCAGAGACCTCCAAGTCAGTTTCTTGTGCGCCCTCTGCGCCGCTCCAGCGCGGGAGGTCCCATTCCTGCAGCATGGCGTCGCAGTGTTCAAAGGCCGTGCGCACCAGGTCGGGCACATTGTCGACCGAAGCCTTGGAATGTGGCTGGCTGATTTTGCTACGAGCAATGTGGTAGGGCGAGTCGATGAGGAGGAGGCCGGCCACGGAGAAGGGATATCGGTCAGGGTTTTCGGCGATGCGGTGAGCCATGGCGAGAGAAAGGAAGCCACCGAGGGACCAGCCTATGAGTATGAGCAATGAACAGGACACGACAGGGTCTCATAATGGAAGAGAAACCGATCAAATAGGCCATAAGTGAGTGGTTTTAAGATAGAACGTTTTAAACAATGTGATGAAAAACATGAACAACACAGTAAAGGAGCAATATGAACTATAACTTGACAGCACGAATAAGAACATAAAGAATGGCATCAAACAAGAACGACATGAAAGTGTCCTCAACGAAAAGAAATTCACAACAAAATAGGGTAGAATCAATAAAGAGAACTCACCTCCCAACATGATCTCCCCTCGAATCCCCTCCCTCATCAACCCGTCCAGATACACCAGCACCATCTGCTTCATGCCCCCCTCCCACGCGTCCCCCGTAAAGTATCGACTATTGTGCACCGCCCACACATCACGCCCCAGGCTCCCGAGCAGGAAGTAGCTGAAAGTCGTGCCACCGCCATCATGGAGGAGCACCAGGGGCGGCGGGCGCGGATTGGCGATCGCTCTATTGGGAGGTATAAACTGGATTTGCGTTGGGTTTGGACCGCCGGGGTACATTGCCGCCGTTGAGATGCGGGGAGAGGGGAGAGGGGCGCGTGGAACTCAGCGAGGAGGGAGGGGTGCAGACAAGAAGTTGGTGTCACTTTGGAAATCGAGGAAGTCGGCGAATATCCGGTTTCGAGGAAGAAGGAAAAGAAGAAGAGAAACGATTTGGTGGTTGGCGGAAGGATGGGAGAAAATGTGACACGGTACACCTTTGTTCAGAATACATAGCGGCACAGAAAGATTTAGTCATTTGGTACGAGTAGCGGGGCCTCACAGAGGAGAACCAATGACGACCTCGCAAAGACTCACTCAGGTCACTGTGCATTTACTGTTGTCTGTACTGTGCACAACACTAATCAAAAACAAACTCACACAAAATTTCAGAGTATGTAACAACCTAAACTAACTCGATCAAAAATGACAAGCAACCAACATTGTGAAAAGCGTTTCAATTTCCTGTCGCACCACAGCACTACTGCCACTACATCATGCCGGCATTCGAACAACAATGGAGCCCATGTGTGCTGACACCCGAGTCATGTTCCACAACTCCGCTCCCCTGCCAAAAATAAGCTCTTGTCCTCCTTTCTTGTCTCTCCTGCTTAGAAATTCCTGTGAGAGCCCAGCCGGAAAACAGGAGAAAGTGAATAAAAGCGGCTAGAGGCATGCTTTCAGCACATTGAATAATTCTTCTCGTTCCACCGCTCCTGAACACCGCTGCAGGCAAATAATGATGAGCGCAAGGTTGGACGCATTTGACATGCCACGAGTGCCGCAAACATCATTCACCAGGGCCATGTTCAGAGCCCACGAGCGCGGGAGCTGAAAATAAATGATGGATCGATTAGCCATGAACTGTCATCTGTTGCGCGTTTTGGTATTGTGGCAACTTCTTCAGTCGTCCAGTTGCATCTCCGTCATGGCGCGTACCTCTCTTTGAACCATCCTCTTCAGGACTTCCAGGATCTCGCGGGCGTGAGAGTCACCCCTGTTTTCCCATAAGAAGGCCAGTTGGCTGTTCGAACCTGTTGTGTGCGACGTCAGCATCGTCGTAACTGTATGGAGAACATGTTGGAGGAAAACTCGGCGGTCCATATCTGGCATGGCATCTGTGCCGTAATAGGCACTGGCAATGGCCTCTAAAAGGCGCTTGCTTCGGCTCGCAAGGTCTTCGGCGGACATTGACGTTGATGTAGGGGGTTGAATCGCGTAGTAGGCCGTGGCAACGTCTTCAAAGGCGCCGTATCCGGTGCCTTGCATGGGTCGCGTCGCGCTCTCGATATTTTCCTCGTTGGCTCTGGACGGCCCGGCACCAGTCCGAGGCGCTGTCGGTCTTGTATCGCTAAACACCGATGACGGAAGGCGAGGGTCCAGCACCTGCTCCCAAGGGACAACTGGACGATTTGGAACCTGAGGCAATCTCATCTGTCCCAATACCGACGGAGATGGCTGAAGGCTGCTGAATCCCAAGGGGCTACGGGCAACTGGATCATGTGAAATCTGAGGCAATCTCATCTGTCCCAATACCGACGGAGATGGCTGAAGGCTGCTGAATCCCCAGGGGCTACGGGCAACTGGATCATGTGAAATCTGAGGCAATCTCATCTGTCCCAATACCGACGGAGATGGCTGAAGGCTGCTGAATCCCAAGGGGCTACGGGCAACTGGATCATGTGAAATCTGAGGCAAGCTCATCTGTCCCATTACTGACGGAGATGACTGGAGGCTTCTGAATCCAAGGGGGTTGGGCCGGTTGGCTGGGGCCTCCCGGTTGACATCCCTCGTGGGAGTCCCCAAATTGGCAGCCCTCCTGTTGACTTGAAAGAGGCTGGCGGGGGATCCCCAGGTGGTCGGGACCGGTGGGGGCAAGCTCCTCAAGGGCTCAGCGTCGGTTCGGCTCATCGAACTCGTGACTATGGATTCCAGAAACGATAGATATGAGTCAGTAAACTGCCAATTCTCACCAATTCCCACTTGAGAGCAACGAGCACGTACCTTGGGAAATGGAGGAGCTCTGTAAGCCGGAATAACCTTCTTCATTGACAGGATAGGAATCAAATATGCCCGTTTCTTGGGACTGATAAAATTCGTCCCAAACAGGGCTGAAAGGCGACTGCGTCAAGGCTGACTGAGATCGTCGTGGCTGTCTCCTAACCGTGGCCTGCGGAGTTGAAGTCGAGGAGGGCTGAGGGCTTTCAAGACCTGGCACGCTGTTCCAATCTGGAGGCGGCTGTGACCACTGCCCCCCAAGTTGTCTGTAAGTGGGCGGCAATGAGCGCATGTCAATCATACCAGTGTTCGGGACAGCATTTGGGTTCGCCATGGCGTCGTTTGCTCTCATCCTCTCAGCCTCTTCTTGCGCTTCAAGGTCTTGAATTCTCCTTCTCATGCCTGTAGCTAGGAAAGTCTCTGTCAGCAATCAGGATTCCAGGAAACGATACAAAGAAAGACGAAAGCGAGAATACAAGAAAAGAAAAGAAAATAGGAGAAGGTGAGAAGAATGAGAAGAAAGGAAGATAAAAGAGAAGAGGGTAGAAGGACAGAAGAACAGAAGGAGATGAGGGGGGAAACAAGACTCGACTTGAATACGAGCACTCTCTTCAACTTTTCAAGAAATGGTCTTGCCCATGACTCAGATGTGCAGATGCGAGAAAAAAACGCAGTAGAGGCATCAAAGAAAAAGATGTGGACTGCAACTCACGATACGACCTCTGAGCGACCCGGTTCTGTACTCTCCTTATATCAAACCGATTCGTCATCTGGGTCCAGTCATCTTCTGGCGCCAAGTAGCGGTCTCGAAGCATCCTTCTCAGTTCGGTTGAGGTGGCCCTTGGCCTTCGCCTTCGCCTCGGGGCTCTCTGAGGCGCCACCGTCTCTGGAACGACTGGAACGACTGGAACGACTGGAGGCGAGGATGGCAGTGGCCGCCGCAGGGCAGCAGCTGGGGCCGAGGTTGGCAGTGGCCGCCGCAGGGCAGCAGCTGGGGTCGAGGATGACAGAGCAGCAGCTGGAGTCGTGGATGACAGGGCAGCAGCTGGAGTCGTTGATGACAGGGCAGCAGCTGGGGTCGAGGATGGCAGGGCAGCAGCTGGGGTCGAGGATGACAGGGCAGCAGCTGGGGTCGAGGATGACAGGGCAGCAGCTGGGGTCGATGTCATTGGGACAGGATCGGGAACCGTCCTGACAGTGATGCAGTCTTTGACTGTTTCGACTGGATAGTTCCAGAAGGGCCCTGGTGGGGGGGAACTCATGGTTCTTCTTGTAAAAAGAAGGAAAAAGAAGAAGAAAAAAGAGCAGAAATGAACAACAACCCGGACAGGGAAGGGCAAGGTGAAGTGGGCTGATGGCTGGCTCTCAGCACACGAGGCCACGGAGACTGTCGAGGATGCTGCTGGAAAGTGGAATGATGAAGCCAAGTATGAACAAGAGTTGAGTACAATAGTACTCGTGATAGTCAAGATAGTAAGAGTGATGAAGAGGAGTGATGGCAATTTTTTGTTCTGAATGTTGGAGATGGCGAGTGGTTTATATACATACCAGTGGCCATATAAAGAACATAATATTCAGGGACCCGAGACGTCATTCACTCCCAAAGTCGAGGAACAGTTTGGCTGTTCTCACGGCGGTACGCTCCATGCCAGCTCAGTGGTGATGATTGACTTGCACGTCATCGTTCTGCTTCATTTCGCGATATATGTGAGGCACCTCTGGAAGATCACAACACATCTATTCAGCCGTGGCGCTTGAATCAACCCTCGGACCTCCATTGTGGCATGTTTCCTGGCCCAATCTGCCACATAAATGGCGGATCATGCACGCCTCACGTATGTCCATCACATTCGTCTCATAGAGTCCGACCAAGAGCAAGCCTCAGGGTCCAGCGAATCAACTGCTTGAACTTAATCAAGACAGTCCTGCCCCTGCTTGTGATCGCCCTTGTGTCTTGTCCATTGGCTATTAGGCACAAACGCGAGAGAGGTGTGTATAAGTCGTGACCCAAAATAAGAGCTTGCTGTACGCCGCATGAAGCAGACACGAGGGCGGATTTGCTTCTCGCACGCAAATGCAAGCTATCGGAAACACAGGAATGACCCTGAGAAAAAAATGACGCAGCAAAAAAGAGAGCAAACGCAAAAAAAAAAAGGACAGCAGTGATGTTGACCGACACACCCTTCCGGCCTCATGCTTCCAGTGAACATGATGCCAATGCGAGGAGGGGAATCACCCAAGTCGCTTCTTGATATTCTATCACCTACCACAATGTAACGCTTGGATGCAACTCGATCTGTATGCGGCTGATATGTCAGTTTCAAGAGTGAGATTTGGATTGCGACTAGGAAAGCATGACGCAGCACTGAACAATAGAGAGACTAGGAAATAGAGTACATTGCCTCGATGTGACATTGCAATACTGATCGATAACTTATTGCATGAAAGCAAAAAATGCACGACGGAATCATGAGGCAAGCAACTTTTACACAAAGCCCTCCCGCGTATGCCTCTTTTCACTTGACAGGTTCTCAAGTCGTAGTGTTATTCCACAACACACTCGGGCGAAACCATGTTCAAGTTGGCACCGGTTGACAACGGTCGCTTCGGTCCAGCTCCAAGCGTTGACCGCAATAAGGAGTACAAACACGTGTGCGACGTGTGATGGTGAGATGTTGTTGGCCTGTCCTGCTTCTCTGCTTTTTAACGGAATGCAACATCGCTAGGACAAGCTATATGCATTTAGCCCGGCTTTGCACTGTGTTCCGTGCAACGTTCTGAGACACATCTAGACTGATGCAACCTCAGCGGAAATATCGCGAAGTCGGCATAAGTCGCGAGTATGTACAACGTTTTCCTCGTCGGATTGGGGAACCCGATTTTTGTCCTCGTTCTGACTCATTTGATCGCCCATCCTCTGCCGCAAATTTGATATGTCTCGGCCTCTTGCATGTCAGCCCACTATCAGAAAGTCCTCGTGATTGAACTCGCAAGACGCGACAGACGCACATTATTCAAGTACGACTCTCCGCCCGTCGATTGGTCAAGTGGCCGGCCATCAGCCACCGCCTCCATGCATAGCCGAGCCAACCGAACGTGAGGGTACCAGCTTGGCGGTGCTACACCCTTGTTATCGTTCCTGGCTCCAGGTAACCATAAAGTCCGCTTTGTTCTCCTGGTTGTCGTAAAGGCACGGGATGGAGTATGCCAAACTGAAGACGTCAACTGTAACTCACGCATCCCTCGTGGCATCAAATTCGGTGTGTGATGTGGCTACAACCTCAAACAAGCTGCTCCGCCGTCACATCGAGGACTTTTTTTGCATTCCTCATCCATGGACTATTGTGCATGGATAGTCTCGACTACGTGCCAGACTGCTTTTCTGCGATCGGGCATCGCGAGTGTATGGCGCGGCACATACGTCCAAACCCCCACGCTGTCTTCCAAAAGCACTGTACAACTTTGCCGGCCCACCACCCATGTGATTCTCCCAATATACTTGCGATATTATCGAGGGCAACCCAGGGGCACGCTTCTTGATCCAGGAACTAAGTCGTGGGGCCCTTTCCACGCCGTCTGGCCTCTTGTTCTGGATCGCTTGGATAGCCAATAGCCCATTCGTCCTCTTGATCTCCGATGGTCAAAAGTAGTGAGGCAAAGCTTGCTATCGGGCACAATGGGATAGCTCTTATCACGACCTCAGCTTTGACCCTCGAGGATGGATACATGGTGTTGCATGCTGTGCAAGGAGGATAATGCAAGTGAAAATGGAAGATGACGAAGCCAGAGAAATTTGAGTCGTATTGTAGTGAGGCTTCCGCATCAGCATTGTTTTGATGAAGCAAAATGATATATCATAAGCTTGCAGCCGAAAAGTCGTCTTTCTGCGTCACCTCCCTGAGCCCTCCAGCATACATACCACGACCCCTACCGTGGCTTGGGTCGCTCTTATCCCAGAAGCGGAGAAGGAGAGTCTCTGACAGAGGGATATGTAGTGTTCAACTTGGCGGAAAGCTGCAGGAAGCTATCATATGAAAGAATCCGTGTCATTATTGATCTGTGATGGTCTGTGCCAGTGAATTTGTACTCTGGCTTGCGCTGCCACATTACCGTGAACGAGTCCTCATGCCTCAGTCTGTTGCTGGGCCCAGAACCAGGTACCCTTGGACCTCCCACATCCTATGCGGTTGGAGAGGGGAACCATCACTTCTCTGTTGACGCTTATGCACTGAAGAGCTAACGTCTATGTTGCCGGACAGCCGCCAATACCAAAAAAGAATGACCTGCGATTGCCAACGTCAGTACGCGAGTACGTCAAGACAATACGACCTTTCAGTATACTCAGATGCCAGTCTACTGTCTATACTGGCGGAGTTCTTCTGGTAGCTCTGACTGTACCTGATCATCCCCCTCAGTCACTACCCCATAACAAATTGGTCTCAACCTGTAGTGATAATGGCCGACCACATCATCGGTCTCAACAGGCTCCATCGGATTCGCCTGTAAAGCTGCGCAGTCTACGGCGACTGTCTGACGAGATCAAATTGCCACTTCTCATCATTGGGAAGGCAATCCACCTGCATGACTTCGTCTCGGTTTTGTTCAAAATGCTTGCTATGGAACAGGACCGTTGCTAGCGTAGCTTTCTCATCAGCCCCTATTTGACGCTGAAGGGCTGGAAGTATTCAACTCTCGTTTGCAAGCTGTGTGGCGACGATAACCTGAAATTCTGTGCGCCAGTAGCTCACGAGTCCAACACACATCAATTTCGTACCGGAGTGTCGTTCGAAAACACCTGGCCAGTCAAAGAATCTCGACCTTGAGTTGCGCAGCAGGCATACAATGACAAGACGAAGGCAAGAGCGTCAATCAGTGACCGCTCAGTCAAGTCCGGCCAGCAAGCCACTTCCAAAATCCTTTTTGGAGTCGATTTACCCTCTTGGGTTCTTGACTTGCCTGTGCTCTTCATTCAAGATGATTGTCGTACTGGCACGACGGCATCGCGTTCAAATGATCGTCACAGACCATACTTTCTGGTGCTTCTGTACTGGCCTGCTGACGTGCGCAAGAAAATATCCGATGTCTACCAATATCTGATTGTAGCTTCATCAGATTCTGGGTAGCAAACACGTACCCATCGAGTTGAAGTACACATCGGATCATACACGATCATACGCGAGAACTCTGCATTGTCCCACGAGTAGGTGGTTAGTAAACCACTTATCCCTCGAGATCCACGAACAGAATGGGCGGCGTGCCAACCGCACCCGGACAATTGGAACTTCGGAGGTGCAGCGGTGACAACGGACGATTGACATTTTGTAAGCGCGGCCGAACGGTGAGGCTGACAAACAGTAAAAAGCGTGCCTAAAAGAGCCAATTCCCTACGAAAGGTCGTCAACCACATGCTTTGCAGCTCTTTCTTCTTCGTGGTCAACGCCCACTGGCCATCCGCACTACAGGAAAAGCTCGGCGGACGCGCCGAAAGACCTGCCTGTAAGGGAGGGTATTCTGCCTCCCTGTGATGGCCTAGCTCCATGAGCTGTTCGCGAGTGTCTGCGCCGTCTGGGTGACATGCCCAATTCCGTAGCGCCACGGAAGACAACGAAATAATACGTATTGTACAAGTTCCTGAACGCTGTACAATTGACACATACATTGCTGAGTGTCACGACCTGTGCGGCAGGGAGTGGCAATGCACTATATAACCTTGATCAAGCTGCAGACGTGCAACTTGGTCACTTGACCTTTTGGGCGAAACGGGTGGTTATGCGTTTCTCACACTGAGGACTGAGCAAAGCCAGACCATCATACTCCCTCCCCCAGGGTCCATTTCCATGTGGACAGAGTACGGAGTATGGGGAATTGAGAAGTCAGAAGACATTTGATGGGAAAGTTAAGTCAGACCTCACGTGAGTTTGCACAGTGCTAGACGATTGTTTCTGCGAGGCCTTCCCCTTGATGATGTCGATGATGTCGGGCATGACTTACGGAGTGTGTATGGAGTTGGTGAGTACCCGAACGATGGTCTCATTTACAAGCCCAGTCCAATGACAAACATTCACGTGACGCAGAAACATCGTACTTCCCTGTCCAAACTTTCCGATGGATGATTCAAAAAAAGCAACCACATCAAGTGCGGAGACCGTATGGACAAACGGGGAATCGAACCCCGGACCACTCCCAGGCTGTACGTCGATACTTCAACGATGCTAAGGGAGTATTATACCACTAAACCATTCGCCCGACGATGTCAATACTACCTGATAGTACTGTATATATTGGTTTCATTATGGCTGGTCACGGAATGTAGGAACTCGAGCAAGCTTTCGCTCATTGCTTCTATGTACATAATAGTTCTGGCAAAGAAAGCTTGTTTCCCGCCAGACAGGGGTTATGTAGATGGTAGGCACCTAATATATGTCGTCATAGCCCTCCCCCGCACCTGCAGCCACTTCATGTGTATGTACATGTACCTACATAGGTACCTAGCTTGGCTGGCGCGACAACACGACTGAAGACATCCAGATCCGCCCCGACTGTATCACAATCCCTCTTGTGCTCGTCGTGTAGCTCTCAAGCACGTCTTCTGACTCTTCACCGTCTTCACCATGGCTTCAGAAAGCAATGTAGGCGATATCTCAGCCCTTGCAATAGCTTCCCTCCGCCAATTCCCTAATGCTGAACGAATCTTCTCTGCAGGATCCGAAGCTCCTCTACGCTGTCGAGGGTATCAAGGCCTATCACATTGCCCAAGGCAATGAACAACCACTCAACCCACTCGGGCCCGAGACCTTGTCTTTGCTGATGGTATCAACATCGTCTGGCTTTTCCAACCCCTCTGGCCCTGGATCGGGTCCGCAAGACTTCTATCTGCATCTACATTTGTCACCCGAGCTCGATCTACCTCTCCCCGCCACGACACAGATTTACCATCAGCCCCCCACGAGCTACCTGATTCCTCGCTGGGATCTTGGACCCGACAGCGGCGCATTCACACGAATTGAATTTCCGGCCATTGGCTCTCGCGCTGGTATTCAAGAAGACGTCGATACTTTCGAGACCATTCTCGCGCAATGCACTGCTTTTCTGGAACGCGCCACGGCCCCTGGGCCCTCGGGGAGTAAGACATCATCCGTTCCGGTGTCTTCTGCCAAGACGAAGAAATCCGCTGGTGATGAGCCACCAGCGTATGACCCTGCCAGCTTCGCGAAAGGCGAGGGCTATGCTCATGGTAGCGTGAGCTCAGCCTCCAAGGGAGGCCGTATTGTTCTGGTGGACGAAGAAGATGGCAGTGTCGTTGGGGAGCTAGGCGACGGATTTCAGGTGGTAGAGGACACGGCCATAAAGCCCGGATCCAAAGGTTTGTGTCCTTCACTCAGTGTCCTTGACTGGCGTGTTCCTCTACGTCTTGCTAATCTAGTCGCGGGACAGATCCTGTCGAAATCGAACTGCCCACCGATGCGTCACAGGCCATCACGGTTCAGCCCGTATCGGGATATGATGATGACGATGAGAATGACAGGGTGCATCCAGCCTACAAGAAGTCCACCATCTTCAATATGGGAATGCGAGCGTCTCGTCTTCTCATAACGACATCGGATTATGTCGCGCAAACCCTCAGCAGCCAGGCTGAAAACTACGCCAAGAATACCCAGCCCAACACAAAGCCTGTCACATTCACGCCTACGACTCACGCGCACATCCGCAGGATCAATCACTTTTCCACCAAGGCTGCAGGTTTGTCAGCGTCCACAGTCGGGTCCATTTCCAAGGTTGCGCAAAACTTCGGCGCCAACCTATCCAAGCGAAAGGGTGGTCGTGCGCGTGGCTTCGACAAGGACGGCAAGCCCATTGAGACTTACAAGCCAGGAATGCTCAACAAGAGCCTCATGGCGTTCAACACCGTCGTGGATGGTATGGAGCAAGCCGGACGTAGCTTGCTAACCAGCACCTCGTCCAGCGTCAGCCATGTCGTTGAACACAAATGGGGCCCTGAGGCCGGTGAGGTGTCTCGCAATCTCGGCAGTGGCGTCAAGAATGTTGGCCTCGTCTACATTGACGTGACGGGCGTTTCTCGACGCGCAGTCTTGAAGAGCGTGGCCAAGGGAATGGTGGTGGGAAATGTCAAGGGTGGCGGCAAGGTCATTGTCGGTGGCGGAGAAAAAACGGACAAAGCGGGATCCGGGGTGGCAGAAGGCAGCGGCAAAGGCAAAGCCTAGGAAGACGACTCATGGTCATAATGGGGTGAGGATATGCGAACTGCCTGCAGGCACGAAGGGACGTCCGTTGGAGACGGTGCATGTAGGTACAGAGTAGTACTCATAAACGAGTCGATGGTCAAGAGCAGGCTGAGGTCGTGTAATGCTGCGGGGGCGATACATTGCAGCCTGCAGAAGATATGTGTATGTATGTACATAAAGAAGAGATTATAAATACCTCTTACATATGTATCACTGATCAGATTATGTATGTACCGGCATGATGAAATTTCATGCAGATCACGTGTCTGCGCGTTCGCCTTCGCGTTGGCGGACCCCCTCAACTCCACACGCGTCTCTTCACGACTTCTCGACATCACCTCACGTCACGTCATCTTCAATTCCCGTTGCTGGCCATACACGGCGGCTCCACCTCCCCATCTCGAAGCTCGCCGTTGCAGATCACGAAGCGTTTCGACTTCCAATTTACTCGCCATCCAAAATACGTGCCCTGGGGCGCCATCAGGCCTCCCACTAAAATCGCAGCTGCGCGTCCATGTGTCGATTCGAGCTGCTCGGGGCCATCATTCTTATATCCCACGACATACAAGACGCAATCAAGCGCAGGAAGGCGGCACGAAGCAACACGCGATGCTCCACGAAATCCTCCTGTCCCTCTCCGGCCATCCGTCGCCTCTCCTACGCCCGCCAAGCTCGCCCGAAGCAGACGCCCTCGCAGGAATCAGCCCGCCTGAACGGCAACTGCTCTCTTCCGCTGGCCACATAAGTCATCTACACACAAAGCTAATCGCCTACACTTCCGAGACGGCCACGTCTCATCCCAGTACGATCTGCAGAGCCGTCTGTACGGCCATTAGCTCCGTTCACCTAGCTGCCTTTCAGCGCAAGGTGCTAGACGTAGAGGCGAGCGTGTTGCGGAACGATGCGGGTCTGGTGGGTGCCTACAATATTGTGCCCCTGACGGCCGTCATGAGCGAATTCCAGCAGTGGACGAGACGGCTGGAGTGGCTATGGGATACGGTGCGGTTCATCATGGCGAGAGACGGAGAGGGGTGGGCTTGCCGCGGCGCTGCACTGATCGATCGCTTGCGTGACGAGCTGCAGAGCGGATATCAGGACGTGGCAGCTACGGCGGAAAGTCTGGTAAAGGCGGCCGAGACGGCGTGGCTGAAGCAGGTTTCGGCATGGGTGCTATATGGGAGACTCCCGAGCTTCGGGGCCGACGACTTCTTCGTACAGACGACGACGATACAGGGTACCCCAAACGACCGTGACTACGTTTGCGTGGCAGATTGTCTACCTTCTTTTGTCACAGGCGCGACAGCATCGTCTATGCTCTTTATTGGAAAATCCCTTCACCACGTTCGATCCATAAACACGAGCTCCACGTCCACGGGGGTTGTTCACGTTGCCGCCAAACTGTCTGAGCTGTCCACGCTATCCCTACCGCTTGAAAGCATTGACTTTTCCAAGGCAATCAAGGCTATCCGCACGTCGCTATCTGAAACCACTCTGCAGCAGATGCTGCCACTGGCAAAAGTGTCGGAAATGATGCATCTGCTCCGAGAATTTTTCCTCCTCGGACGGGGCGAGTTTGCTATGGCGCTGACACACGAGGCCGATGAGAAGATTCGCAACCGGTGGCGAAGGGCGGTGACCGGGACAGGGCATCATCCTTCTCATCTGGCGCACGACAACGGTGATCAAAGCGTCAAAAACGTGACGGTCAAAGATGGGGAAGTGGCTGCCGTGCTGAACCGGACGTGGGCGGTTCTCGTGTCCATGCAGGGCCAGCACGCGGAAGAAGACGACCAGCTAGACCTGGCCAGAAGCTTGATACAGCTCCATCTGACCAAGGCCAGGCCGCCGGCTGCTCTGGCCACGGGCAGAGGGCTCGATGTGGAAGCGGCAAGCCATGTGGCCGCGTCTCCGTTTCGCAACATGTTGTTTGGCGTGCCGGCCATGCTGAGCATCGACCTCCCCTCGCCGCTCGACATGGTCATCTCGGCGTCGGACCTGCAGCTCTACTCTTCCATCAACTCCTATCTTCTATCGCTCCGCCGAGCACACATCCGCCTTACGGACCTGTGGAAGATCACATCGCTCCGTCGCCACTATCCCTCTCCACGCGGCACCTCGGATTACGCCGTCACGCTTCGCGAGCGCTGGTCTGACCGTGCTTGGCTCCTCCGCAGCTCGTGGACCACAGCCAGCGCGGCCATCTTCTTCCTCGGCGAGACAGAAGCCTACTTCCAGACGGAAATCGTCGCCGGTCTCTGGGACCACTTCCACACGTGGCTCCTCCCACCACCATCCAAGGAATCTCAACACTCTGCCTCCGCCTCCCGCTCGCACTCTCAATCCCGCTCCCGCTCTCGCTCCCGATATGCGCCCTTTTCTGACCCCATCACGCCGACCTTTAATAAGCCAACACTCGCTCCCTCAGCCTCATCATCACACGACCCTGAAACGCTCTCCACAGCCCACACTCTCTACCTCCGCACCCTCACCCACCGCCTCCTCCTCACCCAGCCCTCTTTCACGCAACCCCTCTACGCCCTCCTCACCCACATCGACCACCTAGCAACCCATCTTCATCGCCTGCACTCTCTCTTCACGTCCTCGGACCTCCACCACGACGCCGGCGTCCTCGACACGACTAGCTCCTCTGACCGAGACCGCGAGCAAGGCCAGCTTCTTGGGTCCCTCCACACACTGCATAAGAAAGTCAAGAACGGGATCCAGGATGCCGTTCATGCACTCCGGGCGCTAGAATCAGATCCTTCCTTTTTGGCTGAATGGGATGGACAGGCGCTTGCGGAGCCGGAGGAGGGGGAGGGGGGGGAGGGGGATGGGCATATGGGGTATGTTCCTGCGAGGTTAGGGGGCGTGGATCGGTTGTTGATGAAGTTAGATTTTGGGAGTTGGATTGCTGGGTAGCTGGAGGTGTGACGATATCCGGTCTTTTCTCTTTTTCATTCTTTTCTCTGTCTTCTTCTTTGTCCTAGATCCAAGGCGCTGTTGTACTGTGCTGTGAAATCTGTGCACAATACAGATGGGTATTGGTGTATGGTTTGGCCACAGAGGCGTTTACGAGGTTATGAAGTTCATGATGTACTGGGCTGGAATCCTGGAGTGCTAGTTGTCAAGACTCAATGGGTATGTAACTATGGGAGGTAGAGATTCCGGCATAGACATAATACGATTATTGTGCTGTATGCTTATGTAGATTACTAGATACTTATGTAAACATGCGAGATGAATACCTGTGTCACGGAACTGTTGCTTGCAAAGGCCACCACACTTTCGACTTTACAAACAACCAGCACGACGCCACTAGACAGATATGCCCACCCGTCCATACATGTTACGTCTACATTTGATATATCGCGACTCATGCGACACGTCGCACTATGTGCCGACGCCTCAGTCAAGATGCAATAAGGTCTCCAAAGGCTATGTATATACATTGTTGTGACTTCTTGTTTTGTACTCTATAAATCTATCGTCGATTGTTCACCTAATCACCTTATCTTATCCAAGAGAGAAAAGTCGTCCTGGCCGCATGAGAGAACGGGTTTGGCCTCATGTCAATTTACGCGTAATGTACACCCCTAGTCAAAAGTAATACACACATAACATTGACGTCGAACCTATACGTGGCAGGACAAAACGGCGAGCGCGGCCCGAACCGAACTAGGTACCATACAAAGTGCAATTCGCCTCGGTAATTACGGTCCTCATGCTTACATCGTTGTGAGGAGATGGGTGGATGTAATTGTAGTCTTATGATGGAGGATGCTAGGCTATGCTAGGCACATGCGTGAGGGGGTCCTATATAGGCAGCCGCACGTGACAATCGTCCATCCCAGTGAACTCCGACTCAAAGAAGAAAAGTCTAAAAGAGAAGGAAAATAGTGGATCACGTAGTGCCAGTATCGAAGACGTGATAGTTACTGTACACTGGATACCAAGAAAAGAGAGAGTCAAAGAGACTCAAAAAGATGAGAAGAAGACATGACATGACTGGAATCAGCTGAAAACGCAGTGAAGAACACAGTGAAGAACACAGTGAAGAACACAGTGAAGAACACAGTGAAGAACACAGTGAAGTCCTACGCTAAGGGCGAGAAGATGAGTGTTTATATACACGAAGCCATCGAAGATGGAAGAACAAAACAGCCTGC
The DNA here is from genome assembly GCA_018360055.1 of Claviceps monticola. NCBI lineage: Eukaryota > Fungi > Ascomycota > Sordariomycetes > Hypocreales > Clavicipitaceae > Claviceps > Claviceps monticola. The sequence goes on from SRPP01000108.1 coordinate 59,435, forward strand.
AGTGATATTATCCCTCGGGAGAACTATTGCTTTTGATAGACTCCAATCCTCCAGTAGAAATTGCTCCTGAGATGCAAGGATTGTTTCTAAAGACAGGTGACTTTCGTGAACACGTTGGAACCTACCGAGTTTGCGCGAAGATGCTACCTATGCATTTGCTTGCGTCCGGAGGACCCGAGCCAGACTACTGACTCCGTGATGAGCATTCTTCAGACACCCATGACACGAGGGTGGGCGGCACTACCTACCCCGGCACTATAGGTAAGGCAACGATCCTGCAGTGTTGTCTGAGTTGATGGCGCGATAAATAAAGACAGGATTTGTATGACAGGAACCACGGTCGGACCTAATCGGCCCGATGCACAGTGCGACGATAGCATAGAGGTTTTCCTCCCTGTACTAGGGTTTTTCCTCTATGATTTACCATGTAGAAGTTCTAGAACTGGGCAGCCTAGGTCAGCTCAGCTAGTGTATTTAATAATAATAAAGACAGGCAACTCCTCGCCTCGTGTGCACTGTTTGTGGGTTCGTAGGGACCTAGCTCTCAATGCTCATGAGTCATACCAGATAAATATCCACAATTGTCCAACTATTCATTTCAATCTCTTCAACAACGCTCGTCGCTACCATGAGGTTCAGCGCTATCCTCGGCAGCTTGGCCATCTATGGCCTCCAGGTGCACGCCATTCCAACAGACCTTGATTCTCAAGCCATCCAGCCCATTGAAGCAAGCTCCCCAATTGCAAACACACTCGAAGTGAGAGATACTTACTGTTGCGCCGGATTGTAAGTTTTCCAACCTGTATCCTGTATGCAGGCTCGGCTGCTGGTCTATCTCTTTTTACTGATGTGCATTGTGGAACAGTGGAAGTCGGAATGATCCGAATTACATCACCCAGTACATTCTTCGGGAATCTGGAACATATTTTTGGCCTGTCCCGAGCAACGGGAATGAATGCTTGGTAGTTGTCCGGAGGAACCCATTGGACTGTTCAGGATGGACATTCAAGGCATATGACTGTGGAGACTCCGCTTCGGCTGTCGACATCTCGGTCCGCCCTGCAGGTGACTGTCGCAGATAAGTTGAATAAAGAAGTCAAGAGGCCTCAGGCAGGTTGTACATGTCATAATCATGCGGGTAAATGTGAACAGTGAGCGATGAAGAGTTGAGATGGTACACTCTAAGGGCTGGAAGTAAAGGCTCTTTTGAAGCGATATTTGGCGCTTCACCATCGGGCTTGATGATCTTTACCTTTGTTGAACTTAGTGGCAGCGGCGGTCCGCGGATGTCAATACCTTTCCTTATACATACGAAGAATACAAGAGTAAGCAATCGTAACCTTTAAGGCTTGGTACTAGGAACTTGTACATATTACACACACCTAAGTTGGCTCTCCGTAAGAACGGCAAGTTAACAGCCAGGCCCTCCTGGTCCCTCATCACCATTGCGAGATGCGCACTCCCTCAGATTGAAGGTAATAGGTGTGACGTCTCAGCGAGCTCTGAGCATTGCACTGTACCTGTCTATCCCACACTAAGCCGGGGTTCCTACCAGCTTAGTGTTCTGACCTTTTGGTCGGGTCGGTAGGGGTATCCGATTCCTCAAAGTAGGTATCCCATCGACACCATGTCGAATATCCAAGGCGTAGGCGATCATGCCTAGCAGCCCAGGCCCTAGATAATTGCCGTCAGCGTTTCATGTTGTCGTGCTACCCATAAGTCTGTATGAATGCGGCACTCGAGGCACAATCGAGTTCCGTAACCCATTGGGACATTTGTCTCGGTCGCATTTCTAGCAATGGCTTCATCAGATGCAGTAGGGTTATTTTGCGTTTTCCACCAGATTCCTCTGTCGGACCAGGCGGAATGATCCCAAGCTGCGCAAGGAATCTGAAACTGATGGCCGCATCATAAAGGTTTTACCTTCATGGTCTTTCCTCTTTTCTCGATGCAACTCAACCGCGTCGTACCCTAATTTACCATTTCAGCGTGTTTGCCTATCCACTCGAAGACACCCTGCGTTCGTGGTCCGTAGCCGCATAAAGCCGCAAGCATTCTGAAGAATCCGTGATGCGGCAGATCGATCCTGAGTCCAGAATAAAAGAGAGGTGCCTCAACGGAAATTCTTCCAGAGAACTAGCTTGAAAATGAGCAGTGGGAAGCATCCAGTAACTTTCCAGCCTCCAAGCCATTACTCAACCTCCTGGTCCTTCATCGCCGTGAACGGCTAGCCCGATGCCCTTGGTAATTCCTCAAACGCAGCATCATGCTTCCGCCTTTTCTCGATAATAACCGCCATACTTTCATCAGGCCGCCACCATCTCGGAGCTCGATTTTTATGAATATACAAGCCATCCTTGAGGTCATGACCTCGAATACAGGCCGGACACCTCCTTCTCCCATTCGCAGCCCCACCAACATGTGCCCTTGTATTTGAACTTTTGAAGACTCTCGGTGATTCGTCCTTGAAACTGAACGAGTTCCCCGCTTCGTTCTTTTGGCGCACGGCGCGCTATCAGCATCAGAAGAGGCATCCCTCTTGCCACCCTGGGTACCATCACTACCATCAGCAGAGGATGAGTTCTCATCAGCAGCAGCAACAGCAGCAACAGCAGCAACAGCAGCAGCACCAGCGGTGGCACCGGCCCTGTGTTTCCTGACAGGAGAAGGATGAGTGAAACTCATCTCCTCTCGGAAACGGTTCATCATTTTCTGTCTCGTCATGAGAGGATCACGCATCCCACAGTTCATAAAGCTAACAGTCCTCCTCCTAAGCTCCATACAGACTTGGGTGGTTCAGAAAAACACATTCCGTCCGGCGTCTATGCAATGCGTCATATGTACATATCACAAACTTACCGTTGATTGGGGAAGAAGTGCGATCCACTCACGAAGCTTTGAAAGTCTTTGATGACGCCACACTGGCCGTCGAAGTACACGCGACCTTCCTGAGCAATTGGCTTAGCGTTGTCGTCTTTGCGTGCAGTCGAGGTCTTGTGAGGACCTTTGCCGCCTTTTGCATCCACCGTCCATCCTCTTTCTATCCTGGCTTGGTTTTGTCCAGATCTGATGTCACTGACGTAGAGCCGGTCCCACTGACTGATCTACCGTGTCTCACCGCCTACCACTTTAGGACCTCTCAGCATCATGAACATGTAGGTAGGTAGTCTGACAAAATCACGTCAAATCATGTTTAATGCCGTCAGTACACCATTTGTATCATAGGGAAAACTTTCTGTAGCGTGCTTCACATCACATCACACCACATCACACCACATCAATTATAGAATTAACACAGGCCCCAAAATCTCATGAATTACAGTAACGGCCTGCAATGTGAGTCGTGACAAAACAAAAGTTGTAACCAAAGGTAGTACATTTTCTCATCCAAAAACGCTTGCTGTATGCTCATTGCCAACTTGCTTGCTTGCTTGCTTGCTTGCTTGCTTGCTTGCTTGCTTGCTTGCTTGCTTGCTTGCTTGCTTGCTTGCTTGCTTGCTTGCTTGCTTGCTTGCTTGCTT